>MU753646.1:60646-83982 GCA_026770625.1 Nicotiana glauca
CAACCCACAGAGTCTTTATCTTATTTATTTACTTTATCCTGCCTATTTTATATTCGAGACAGATGTTGTATCATTATTGCAATATTTAGTAGAGGCTCATGAACTCGTGACACCGGATTTTGGGATGTTATAGAATATGTTTGATGTTTTCTCTAGCATTTACTCATTTTTATTATCTATTATAATTAAATTGTAAGCTTTCATGATTTCAATGTGCTAAGTTCTTTATGTAATAAATTCGCTACTTCGAAAATAATAAAATTAATTAACTTGATAGTTCATTGTTGGCTTATCTAACGGCGGCGTTTGGGCACCGTCACAACCTATAGTGGAAATTGGGTTGTGACAGTTTAGTATTAGAGCCCTAGGTTCACTTGGACTCATGAGTCATGAGCGAGTCTAGTAAAGTCTTGCAGATCGGTATGGAGACGCTTATACTTATCTTCGATAGGCTTATGCCTTCATTTCCTTCCTTGATTCCATTGAAGCTTATGCCTTCATTTCCTTCTTGCTTATTCATATACGATGTTGATCGCTTATTATCAATTGGAAATTAAGGAGTTGTAGTGGTACTGCAGATGTGGTGCATGATGTTTGTTCCTGCGTACTCAGGCAGGCTATTATCATCGCCTTGCGGAAGTGTGTTATGTCATTTCAAACCTTTATTTCTTATTGTCTATAGTTTTGAGGCTATGCACAGATTATTATAATGTTCATGCATTGTTATCGCGTTATATTGGTGTAATAGTAGGGTGCTTATTTATGTGTTGAGGCAGTGAATGACTCGAAAGGATGCTTTCTCAGTGCATGGTTTAGAGGTTCTTAATTCTAAAGGAGGAAAAGCAATTGGACTATGGATGTTTAGGCCTTAGTTGACGAAGTAGAGAGATATTTTTGAACTTGATGGAGATTCTCATTTGTGATGTGATGTGGTCTTCCTTGTTTGAATGCATTAAGGTTCGTCAGTATTATGGTTTTCATTGATTTACCTTCGAGGCAGGGTGTTAAAAAATTGTGACTAAGAAGCGGTTGTCACAGATGCGGTGTGCAGCGATTTCAATGTCAAATCGGTGTTTCTAATGTTGATGGCTCGAGAAAGATGACATTCGAGGAGGCTTAGAGTTGGTAGAAATTTATATGCTCGGGTGCTACAGATATGGATTTTGATTTGAGGCAGTATATGGGAAGCGAAGGATGAGGAAGGGCATGGTGGGAGGTGTCTCACGAAGGATGAATTGCTAGCAGGTCAAGTATGAACAGTAGAGGCCAAGAACTTGCTTAAGGAGATGGTTTAACCAAAGTGGGGGTGGCAAAATAACGTATGGATCCTGTGATAGGATAGCCACATGCTATGAGAAAGTTTGGAGAGATTTGGGGATGATGGTGTATAATGACTAAGCCTAAGCATTTCATTTGGGATGGTGGATGCTGAACGGAGGAAGCTTGAATATGACGAAAAGGTGTTCGCTTGGAATGAATAGCGGTGTAAAAGCTTAAGTATCATTTTGGGATGCAACATGCTTCATGTTTCTGGACTTATAGTTGGACCTTCAGTTGAAATTGAAACTCATTCCGCAATGCATCTGAAACTAACCCGAAACTCTCAGGCCCTAAACCGAACATGCTCACGTATATTAACATCCTAGATTCTTTCTCGCTACCTCAAATCATCAAAATAACACCAAATAACTAGAATTAATTATCAAAACCCAAGCTTTCAACCTTAAAACTCAAATTTTCACAATCTTTCACATAATGTGTCAAAATGCGCTAGGGTCACCCCGGGCTAAAATCAACCATGCGTCAAAGCCAAAAAAATTATACGAACCTACTAGAATTGTCAAAACAGCGATCCAGGGCCGTTTATCAAAAATGAGGATCGTGATCAACTCTAGCCTCATTTCAAGCGAAAAATTCATATTCTTCAAAATTTCACATAAAAGCTTTCTGAAAAGCGACACAGACTATGCACGTAAATCAATAAATATTAAATGAAGCTATGGGAGATCTCGTATCACATAAATTAAGGATAGCACTCAAAATGACCTATTGAGTCATCACACTCAGTCAACGCAGTACTCTAGATTCAAATTACTATAAGCTTTTTTAATATTTTAGCTTCACCCAAATAATTTCACCAGTATTCATCAACACCCATTTGATATTTTTTCCACCAAAATACATCTTCCTTAGGTCTTGTGATGACTTGATAGGTTGTTTTGAGTACTAGTTAATTTTTCTGTATTTTGAGACCTCCTATATCTGTATTTGATATTTATCAATTTGCGTGTGCGGCCCGTATCATTTTACGAAAAGCATTTACATAAAATTTTGCACAAAATATAATTTTTGATTTAAAATGAGGATAGAGTTAACAACAGTCAATATTTTTTTTATTATTAATTTTTTTTATCAATCCACTAGGCAGATCCTAGGGCTAGTTTTTATTTATATAAAAACAAGAGAAACAACAATTGTCTTGATGTCCTACGAACTGAAAAGAATAAACTTTGTAAACTACATATGTCCTAGTATCAAAATTGAGTAATGCACTCAAAGTTGATATCACAGTAGAACTAATAAGCTTTGAATAATAAAACCAGCACATGAAGAGCAACAGACATTTGTGTATTGACATCGAAACTATCCCAAATAGGTCCAAGTCCATGTTGCATTTCCATTGCATAACAACCCAATTATGTGATCCATATTGATTATATGTGTAGCCACGTTCTGTCCAATCTCTGTCCAGCTCCTTGAATTGCAAATATAGCCCCTTTTCTTGCCTCATTGTCATTGTACACATGTTGCTCATTATTTGTCCATTTTTAGCCTTCATTGGTATTGTTATTAGTGTCATAACACTTCTTGTATCCGTTTGGTCACTCCAGTATCTAGCATAGTTATTAACGACTATCCGGATTTCTCTTTTGAAGCTCATTTTTGCTCTAGTTTTGCTGTGTATTCTCTACCATTGCTTGTTTGTTGAGCTCCCTAATTGAATCACCACATTGTTGCTTCGTCTTTTCCTTTGGTCAACTGTGTCCTTGTACCTGTTATAGACTACTGCATGTGACTTTTGTGATGCCTTTGTGCCTGCATATGATTCTGCTCTATTATGCCTAATGTAGTTGCCAAGAGGGTGAAAGATGGATTGCCAAAACCTGTTGTTGTTGGTATTGTCTATCAGAATTTGTCGCCAAGATTGCCCTATGGATTGCCATTTCCCAATCATCTCTCCTATGTAGTATTTGAGCTCTCTTTCGCAATAGATCTTTCTGCTTTTGACTGTCCTCTTTAGTTGTTTTGATCCCTGAACAATAGTATTGTGAAGCTGCATTTGGATTATGTTCGAAACTACAGCTATATTGTCCAGCAATCTAGACCAGCTCCTGGAGCGTTCATAAAAATGCATATGAAACTGGGCCGTGTAGTTGCCCCTTCCTAGTAAATTTGCTATACTTATGCTTGCCCTTGATTCACCTACACTGGAATGAGTACACTGTACTAATACCAGCAGTTGCAGGTTTCTCACAGGATAAGGCATAGCCACAGTAGCGTTTCCTGCAAAATATAAAAAGAAGTTAGTGTAAAAATTGGACTCCTTGTACTACTCCCTAATGCCTTGCACAGGATGATCTACTGATATCTCCTTAATCCTACACCACCTTTACCTCTTTATCCAGCATTCTATTTTACCCCACCTTACATAGTGATCCCTTGTAAGAATAACTTCTGCCTGGCTCCCTTTATCCCATCGAATCCCGCTCCATTCTCCTGAATATCGTAATCCATGTTGCCCAATTCTCTTAGACATTCTGGGCAACTGTGCTGTTATTACTTCTTCCAATGTTGTTTGCCTGCTCACTTTTGCTTGCTTTATTATCTTCCTTAACTTTCTTGCACTCCAACTGATTACTATTACTTCTACTTGTTGTTGTGACCATGCCTGCTTCCTCCACATGAGTTCTTCCACCAAAAGTTTAGCTGTCAACAGGTTGTGCACAACACTGTTCCCCTCCAGTCGATTACATCCATTGTGAGACTCATATTGTTTTCTTTTCACTACGGTTATTGATAGCCTAATTCTATTGAACTTTCTAGGCATTGCAGCATTGTTTATTTTGTATGTTCCCTCCTATTTGATTGATGTACTCTTGTAGGCACTCCAACTGCTTTCTTTTCTTGTCCTCCTTTTTTCATTGCATCTTTGCTGGCCTTCTCTGAATCTATGCATATTTTTTATTTCCATTCAGTGGGTCGAGTGCAAAGCACTAATACCACCATCTGAACTTCCATCAAAGAATAATACATTAGATCCAAACTCTGTACCTGCAAAAAGCAGCACTTTGTTAGTTAAAAACATATTCAACATGTACTCCTCCAAAAGGATTTGTACATGCTGATGAGATTGCTTCTCCTTTACACCCATCCACCTTGCCCCCTTCCTCCTCAATTCCTTGCTACTTTTACCCTTATATATGGATATTGTAACTTGTCTTCATTCACTATTCTCCTACCAATTGAGTCCAGTTCTCCAAACTCATGGCATTGTATATCTCCATCATCAAGAGTATAATTTGCCAAATGATCTGCCAACTTATTACCCTCCCTAAAGATGTGAGACACCTCATAATTAGATCCTTCTAATAACTTCCTGATCTCCTCTACTTCTTCAGCTATACACCAAGGTGGCTTCTATACACCAGTAGCAATTTTCTGCATAAGCATCGAATCATTTTGAATGCACACCTGTGTGTATTGTTGTGATATGCAGAATTGCAGTGCTTCTACCATAGCCACTGCCTCAGCTACATTGTTTGTAGTCTCCTGAATTTCTTTTCCCACAGCCATCACTAAATCACCTTGATCATCTCTTATACAATATCCAATAGTACTTCTCCCTGGATTTCCCCTTGATGCACCATCAGTATTCACTTTAAGCCCTCCTGCACCCGGGAATTCCCATATCACTTTGTCTACTTTCAGCCCAGGCTTGTAATTGTCCATCATACTTATTAAATCACTCCACCTATAGGGCACATTGCTTATGCCTGGTTTTCTTACCTCCCCTAAAGCTTGCATAGTTTCAGAGACTTGGTATATCACTCTGCTTGTTGTTATTGCTTCACCATACTTCATGTTGTTTCTCCTTTTCCAAAGCTCCCAAACAATACATAAAGGGAGTGCCTGCATAATAGGTTTCAGTCAATGACAAACTTCTGCAGTCCAACACTTGACAATTGCCTGATGTAAGGTTAGACCTTGCACTCTAATCCCAACCCTTGTGAGAAAATGTTTCCATATTATTCTTGCAGTTTCAGAGTTGAAGAACACATGTTGCAGGGTTTCTTCACTTGGTTCAGCACAACACCAACACCTTGATGCCATCAAATACCATATTCTCCTCATAAAGTCATCGAGTGGCAATTTCCTTTTCCACAACTTCCATATGAAGAAGGATATTTTGAAAGGAAACCCCTTCACCCATATCATCCTGTAAGCATTCTTAGGCTCATCTCTCCTCCTTAAATAATCCCAGGCAGTCTTGACACTAAAGAAACCTCTTGCTTCTAGCTTCCAATATGGTACATCCAGTACCTAAGCTCCCTAAAGGTGATTTTTGAAGAAATATTTCTTCCCAGATTCATTGTTTAAGCATCTCTAATTACAATTCAATCAATTGAAACTACTTTTCGTGAGTTTTTAACATCAAATCTTTGATTTAACACAATGCCCGAGGTTGACTTTTTAAATTTAGCTGAAGATTGAACCTTTTTCACTCTTAGGTAGTTTCTAAAGCTTATTTTGGATTGTTTGAATGGTATTTGGCTAGATTCGGTTGGTTTGGAGGTTTGTTCAAAAGTAAAATCCGTGGTGAATTATTTATTTGATTGCAAAAAGTGGTAAGTGTCATGTTTAACTTAGACTTAAGGGAATTAGGACTTTTTGGTCTATTTTCTATGTTAACTTTGTGTGGGACGTTGTATATACGAGGTGACGAGTGTATATATGATGTAAAGGGTTATGGCATGTTGGTTGGGCTGGTTACCTTTATGTAATCACTTATTCCATGTTAGTTCTTGTTACATGCTTCGACTGCTACATGATCTTAGTTGTTATCCATGCCTTACTTTTTATCTGTCATTTAGTTATTACCTGTTTTCATTTGTTCATTGCTCGCTCAATATATGCTTACCTATTATATGTTCCTACATGTATTAGTTGTATATCTTCATTGTCCCATGTCTGTACTTGTCTATTGCCTTACGTTACACGTTGTACTTTATCATGTTATATTTTATTGTGTGACTCATTTAGCTGTTCTAGTAGTTCCTTGATCTTCTATAAGCTTTATTCCTCTTTTGGGTTGAGATTGTGTTATCAGTTATTTTTTAAGTTAATGAGTTGTTTATGTTAATGAGTTGATATTGGGAACGGGTTGTCGGGTTGCACGCCACAACAGATAATGATATGATATTAGGAATACAACATTTGAGATGAGGCCACATCATTCCAATAGTTTTAATGGTGCCTCATTTGGAGGTAGAGGTTCCTTTGGTAGAGTCCATCCTATCAGGTCCATTCAGTCAGCACTTCAGGTGTTTCATGGTTCTTTAGCCAGTCATAGCGCATATGGGCCTCGTTCAGAGAAGCCAATTTTTAGTACACCTTTAACTTGTATCAATTCACCACCGCTACAAAGTTGCTACGGTGGTAATTCGGATCATTAAGGATCGAGTAAGAATCATCAGTTATGCTAGTTGCGGGGTTGCTTTGAGTGTTTCGATGCAAGTCATATTAGGAGGTACTATCCTAGATTGAGGAGCAGTAACCAGCAAGGTACTCGTGCCATAATTCAGGCAATAGTTGCTCCACCGCCCGCTCAGACAGCTAGAGGTCACTCGATAGGTAGAGGTAAGAGTGGTGCGGCTCAGCCCTATTTCTATGCATTCCTAGCTAGACTTGATGTAGAGTAACCAGATGCAGTCATCACGCACAGTCTTCCAATTTACCAAAGAGGTGCATCGGTTCTATTTGATATGGGTTCCACTTATTCATATATGTCATCCTATTTTACTACATATTTGGATATGTCTCATGATTCTTTGAGTGCTCTTGTTTATGTGTCGATGCCTGTTTGGGATTCTTTTAAGCTATACCGGTCATCGTGCTTGTTTGGTCACCGTCTGAAGTTATGGGACTAGGGTTGACCTTCTATTAATTGATATGGTAGATTCTGATGTAATCTTGGGAATGGATTGGTTGTCACCTTATCGCGATATTAACAATTATCATGACAAGACTCTATCATTAGACATGATGGGATTGCCTAGATTGGAGTTGAGAGGGACACCTAGTTATTCTGCTAGCAGGGTGTCATTTCATATGTGAAAGCTCGGTGTATGATAGAGAAGGGGTATCTAGCATATTTAGCCTAAAACAATTATCCTAGTGCGGGGGCTACTTCCATGGATTTGGTACCAGTTGTGAGCCAGTTCCTAGAGGTGTTCCCTACAGATTTGTTGGGGATTCCACCCAACAAAGATATTGACTTCTCCATGACTTTGTTTTGGGTACTAAACCCATTTCAATTCCACCATACTATATGGTCACAGTTGAGTTGAAAGAATTTAAGAAGTAGTTGCAAGATTTGCTTGACAAGGTTTTTATTACACCGAGTGTCTTGCCTTGGGGTGCATTGATGTTGTTTGTTATGATGAAATATGGCTCTATAAGGATGTTGATTGTCCACATGCAGTAAAACAAGGTCATTATCAAGAAAAATTATCCATTGCCGATCATTGATGACTTATATGACCAACTTCAAGGTGCCAAGGTGTTTTTAAAGATTTATTTATGGTCAAGCAATCATCAGTAGAAGATTAGGGAAGCGGATGTCCCTATGAACACTTTTCAAGCTCGGGATGGTCACTATAAGTTCTTAGTAATGTCATTTAGCTTGACTAATGCCCTAGTAGCCTTTATAGATTTGATGAGCCGGGTGTTCAAGACCTATCTAGATTCTTATGTGATCGTCTCATTAATGATATTTTTGTTTACTCTTGCAGTCGAGATGAGCATAAGTAGCATTTGTTGATTGTACTTCAGGCCTTGAGAGATCATTAGTTATATGCCAAGTTTTTGAAGTGTGAGTTTTTGTTGGACTCCATTGTCTTTTTGGGCCATGTTTTATCTTCCGACAGCATTATGGTGGATCTTAAGAAGATTGAGGTAGTTCAGAACTAGCCTAGACCTACTTCACCTGCAAATATTTGAAGATTCTTGGGTTTGGGGGTTACTATCGTCGGTTCATGGAGGGGTTTTCATCTATCTCAGCCCTATCGACAAAGTTGACCCAGAATGGTGCTCTTTTCAGATGGTCCAACGAGTGTGAGTTGAGCTTTCAGAAGCTCAAGACTGCGTTGACTATAGCCCATGTGATGGTGTTTCCTATAGATTCGACATCTTACATCGTGTATTATAATGCATCGCGTCTTGGGCTTGGCATGGTATTAATGAAGGAAATAGGGTGATTGCTTATGTATGTTGGCAGTTAAAGGTTCATGAGCAAAATTACCTTGTGCATGACTTAGAGTTGGCTGCCATTGTTCACGCACTGAAGATTTGGAGGCCCTATCTATACAATGTTCTATGTGAGGTCTATGCTGACCATTAAAGTCTCCAGCACCTATTCATGTAGAAGGACCTTAATTTGTGGAAGCGGAGATAGTTGGAGTTATTGAAAGACTATGATATAACCATATTATATCATTTGAGAAAGGACAGTGTATTGGCCAATGCGTTGAATAGGAAGGCTAAGAGTATGGGCAGTTTGACATATTTACCGGTGATGGAGAGGCCACTAGCAATGAATGTTCTAGCCTTCACCATTCGATTTGTGAGATTGGATGTTTCGGAGCCTAGTCGAGCTCTTGCTTGTGTTGTGGAACAGTCCTCATTGTTAGAGCATATTAAGGCTCGCCAGTTTGATGACCCTTACTTTTTGGTGTTTAAAGAGACGATGCAGCGGGATGGTGCTAAAGAGGTTGTGATTGGAGATGATGGTGTTATGCGGATTCAAAGTCGGATTTGTTTTCCAAATATTGAAGTGTTGAGATAGTTGATCTTTCAGAATGCTCACAGTTCATGCTATTCCATTCACCCAGGTGTCACAAAGATGTACTGTGACTTGAAACAACACTATTTATGGCGAAGGATGAAGAAAGATATTGTTGCTTATGTCTCTCGGTGTTTGAATTATCTATACGTGAAGTATAACTAACAGAAACTGGGTGGATTGACTGAGAAATTGGAGATACCAGAGTGTAAGTGGGAGTGCATAACTATGGATTTTGTGGTAGGCTTACCACACACGTTAAGGAGGTATCACATAGTCTGGGTTATAATGGACCGGTTTACTAAGACCTCACACTTTATTCCAGTGATGAATTCCTATACTTCAGAGTAATTGGCTATGATTTACATCCAGGAGATTATTCACCTGTGCGGTGTGCCTATTTCCATCATTTATCACCGAGGCACACAATTCATATTGCTTTTTTATAGAGTCATGTAGCGTGAGTTAGGCACACTGGTCGAGCTGATTACCACATTTTAACCTCAGACGGACGAAAAGTGCGAGCACACTATTCAAATCTTGGAGGACATGTTATGTGCCTCCTCTAGTGGTTTCAGATGCTTCTACCGCTCGTAGAGGTTGCCTACAACTACAGCTATCAGTTGAGCATCCTGATGGCCCTATATGAGGCCTTATATGGAAGATGACGTCGCTCGTCGATTGGTTGGTTTGAGCTCGGAGATACTATTGAAGGGTTAAGGTAATTCAGGAGTAACTTTGTACATCTCAATCAAGGCAAAAGAGTTATATAAACCGGAAGGTTCGATATGTGGCCTATATGGTGGGTGAGAAAGTTCTTCTCTAAGTGTCGCCTATGAAGGGCTCGATGCGATTTGGGAAGAACGACAAGTTGAGCCCGACGTTTATTGGCCCGTTCGATATCTTAGAGAGAGTTGGGGAAGTTTCTTATAGACTTGCATTACCTCTTATCCTGGGACGGGTATATCCAGTATTTCACGTTTCCATTCTTTGGAAGTACCAAGAGGATATACCACATGTTTTGTACTTCGCATGATGCAACTTGATGAAAATTTGACCTCTGAGAAAGAGCCGATAGCTATTCTAGACCGGAAGGTTCGCAAGTTGAGATCTAAGAGTTTTCCTTCTGTAAATGTGCAATAGAGAGGTCAGCCAATTGAGGAGGTTATGTGGAAATACGAGTCCAATGTGCAGAGTAGATACCCCCACCTTTTTTATAGTCCATATAGTTTTCTATATTCGTTTAGGACAAATGTTTCTTTCAGAGTTAGAGAATGTGACGACTGATAGGTCGTTCTTTAGTACTAGCATTAAGTTCAGTGTTCTGAGACGTCTTATAACTTTATTTGATATGTATCTATTTGCATTCATGGTCCGTGTCATTTTCTAGAAAGTTTTTATGTAAACTTTTGAAGAAAATATGATTTTTTGCCTAAAATGAGACTTGGATTGATCACAGTCAACATTCTTGGCAAATGACCTCGGATCGGTATTTTGACGATTCTGATAGGTTTGTATGATATCTTTAAACTTGTACACATGTTTGGTTGGAGTCTGGTGTGACCTGAGCGCTTTTCGGCACGTTATATGAAAATTTATGGAAATTAAGTTTTCAAGTTGAAATCTTGAGTTTTGAGGATCGATTCTGGTTATTTGATATTATTTTGATAATTTGAGGTATCGAGCAAGTTTTGATGATGTTATTACACTTGTGTGTATGTTCGATTTGGAGCGCGAGAGGCTTGGGTATGTTTCAGGTGAGTATCAAATGAGCTTGGATTATTTTAGGTTTTGCTAGTGCAAGCCTGCAGATCTCGCATTTGCGAGTTCTGGCTCGCATATGCGTCGCATATGTGAGGGATGGCTTTTGCGGTCAAATGATCGCATTTGCAAAATGGTAACTAGCGGATGGGCATTGATCACGTCCAAATGCACGCCTCTAAAGAGGTACGACACGGTCGTTTGCAATAATAAAACCCAACAAGGAGTCAGGATCGAATCCACAGGGAGCTAAGATGGGAGTTAAGAGTATCTATTTGGAATAACTACGTGAACTATCTGGATTTCACTTTCACAAACAAGGTGCCTTTATTACATCTATAATTAAGCTAAGGATTGCAAATCTAAAGGTATGAATTTAGATATGATTTTTTCCCCCAGTATTTTTCAAAGATATAAAAAGCCTAGGGCTATGACTATGACCTAGGTGTTTGCCTAATGAGATAAAAACTATTATGCTTGTTATGTTGACTGGGGTGTATTATAGCTAAAAACACTATGTTCTCCACTCAATACCTCTAGGACAGAGAGTGATTTTTCCTAATTTGGCTTTCTTAAGACCAAATGAGTATCTACCAAAATGGTTGTTATGATTTCAAGTCAGGTTGTTACTATCTCTAGGTTGAACCCTTTAATTGGGTTAATCAATCTCTCAATTGACCCAATTCCTTGTTACCTATGTTAACCTAGACTAGGTCTCTCTTTATTAAGAAGAGACTAAGTCAAATAGGCACGAATTAGTGTTTGCAACCATTAATTCCACAAATGAAGCATGAACTAAGCTAAATACTAAACAATCATTCATAAACAAGCATAACATTAATCAGCCATAAGGTTTACATAATAGGTTTGGGTCATAACCCTAGTAAAAATCTAGCTACTCATAGTTGGCGTACAAGAAAATAAAGAAAAAAAGATAATAAAACTCATATTGTTGTTGTTGTTGTAAATACATATTGAAAGATAAGAATAGATAAATCCAATGTTAAATCACCAAAGTAAGCTAAAGTTTCCTAAAGAAGCAAAGAGAAACGACTACAATATTTCAAATATCCAAAACTTTACCTAATTTCATGTAACTCTTCTATTTATACAAAGCTGACAATTTCGGACAAAAATGCCCCTTGGGAGGTTCTGCGGCCGCACAATTCCATATGTGGTCTGCAGAATTCTTCATCTTGCAGAAGTTGGGGTTCTACGACCACACAATTCTTAATTCCGGCCGCGAGGCAATATTTTTGCGGTTCGTAGGTTTAGTATTGTGGTCGCAGGGAACTCATTTACGGTCCGCAGATATATGATTGCGGCCACAAAGATAGTCTTTTGCAGCCAAATAAATGTTGTGCAGACCGCAATTTGAGGAAGCTCTAGACTTAGCCTTTTTTCATCTATCTGAACTTTGATGCTAGCCCATCATTTGCGGCCGCACAATTCATGTGCGGTCCCAATTCGCTCCAAAGTCTGCTGAATTTTCCATCTTTGATTGCGGCCACAGATAGAATTTTGCGGTCCGCACTTTGTAATGTTTTGTGCCTTTTATTGCCTTGGTTTAAATTACTCCCTTTTTAGTTGTATTTCATCTTGAGAGCTTAGTTTCCATGATTCCTATAATTTTACACAATTTCATCAGTTTCGGGGACACAATTCAATGCTTTTAGACTAAAACGAAAGCAAAAAGGCGCTAATAAGCAGTCAAAATCTCCACTTATCAACACCCCCAAACATAAGTCTTTACTTGTCTTCAAGCAAATAGAATAGTTCCCACCTCCAAAAGTTAAGGGACATTACAGCTATCCATAGGTGAACCATTCACACCTCAATTAGGACCAACAATTACCCACACAACTCATGCATTATTGACAAGGCAATAAGTTAGACATTTAAGCACATATAGCTCTATTGTGACATTCGAGCATCAAGAGTTGACTTTACTCATCAAGAACTTTCGCTCTATCGTGTAGGTCATGGTGGATCCCAAACTCTTCCTCCTCTTCTCTCCATTTTCCACCCTCACATTAGAATTTGACACTCAGTTCAAAAATTTATGAAAGGTTCAGTCATCTCTCTCAAGAGAATATCACAAGTACGACTTCCGGTACCATAAGCTTGCCCCTCGTGTAGATCACCACTAATGTAGGTGACTCATCTCAAAATCAAGTAGAACTTCTTTGGGGATGTAATGAAGGATTTTGGATTAGGGATTGATATAATATGGATAAGTGGTTACACCTTCCTTAAGCACTCCAGCTCACACTTTGCCAATTCCTTGAGGCACTGTCTTTTCCTTGGAGGACTAGAGAGACTATTTTTTTTTAAGATTAAGACGTCTGAATCTGAATACACATCCGAACATCAATATTTGTATTAAGATTAAGACATTTGAATCTAAATATACATCTGAATAATTAGATGTGTATTAAGATCTGAATACCAAAATGATGGTGGTGCCGGTGCAGTATGGTGGTGGTGGTGGCATGGTGGTTGTTGAAAATGGTAGGTAGTGGCGACAATTAATATTGGATATGGATGATAGAGTCTTAACGAAATTAAGTCTCTATTATGGATCTTAATAATACAGACTTATTCAGACCCATTAAGTGGTTGTGAAGTAAAAAAATAACAAACACACTTAATGATTAGATTCGAATAATTAAGATTCAGACTTTAAAAATAAACGCACTTAATGTCTGAGATCTAAATTATTAAGATTCAGACCTCCATTAATTACAAACAAATTAGGCCTTAACGTCACTCTTTTTTGATCATTTCATTCATATTTCTCCATGCTTGGGATCATTGCCTTTCTTTGAATCCTTTCAACTCTTTCATTTATTCACTTTTTGCATTTCTCTTTTTGTTCTTTTCTTTTCTGTGACTTTCCTTCTCATCATTTTTTTTCTCATTTTGTGCCTTGATACCTTTTTTTCAATGTCCTCGTCTCTCCCCCAAATTACGTTTTAGCCAATTATTTCACATGAGTGTTAAGGAAAGCTCAGTGCCAAGAGAGGGTAACTATAGAAAGGTAAAGGCTTGTAACATGATTTTGAAATGAGAAAGGCTAAAGGCTCGAAGGGGTTGACTAGGGATGACATCATTGGTAGGCAATAGAAAACTCAAACGGACCAAGGAAAGCGTACAATCACTTCTCAAGCTAAGCGAAACTTACGATTTCGCCTTAAAATATATTCGGACAAGTTCTAGACCTTTCGCACAGGTACTTGGACTAGCAACAAACTATCTCACCCCTTACACAAATAGATCATTAAAAAGGATAGAGTCAAGGGACTACAACGACCATATTCAAGATTGAAGATCACTATGGTCCAATTAGACCACTCGATGATATAAAAGTCAACACAAGAGTCACAAGTCACTAACTAGAGCTATTTCCTTTTAAAAATCCTTGTTTCTAACCATAAGCACATAGTTAAATGTGTTGGTGTCAAATGAAGCATGTTTGACTCTTCGAGCTTGACTTTATCAGGTGTTTTTATTCATTACTATTACTATTATTACCTAAATACAAAACGGACTCATTCCCTTAAGAAGGTTGTCACGCCATCCATCGTTGGAACGAGTCACACAGGTCACACAACAACTACCTTTGGAATGAACCGTGGCATTAAGAAAATCAAAGGCTTTATATCAATGAAACATAAAAAGAAGCTACTGTACAAAAAAGAAACTACTAAATCAAACACTAACCAAATAAGAAAATAAACATAAAGGAGCTAAAAAAACAAAAATAATTGAAAGCAGAACGAATGTACTTAACGAGAGAGGAAGAGAAGATATATACAAAATGAGAGAAGGGGGAGACTATATACATCATGAGTGAAGAGACAGAATATATACATAATGAGAGAGAGAAAAAAGAATATATTATAAATTTAAGTACAGGTCAAATGTCTCAGAATCATAATAAGATCAAATAAACTCCACCGCCTCCCCCCTCCCAAATAAAAATAAGCATTGTCCTCAATGCTATAAAAGTAATAATAAAGGAAGGAAAAGAGTGAAGAAGACTCCCTATGGCTCCTTGAACATCGCTGTGTACGCAGAAACATCACCTCCCTCAATCTTGCCATGACCCAAATTGATGGGCCGTAACGAGTGTCGAGTCCTACCTGTCGAACACTTATACGTATGTGACTAAGATATAAATATGAATAACATCTGCTGAATTACGAGAATAACGTGCGTGAGAAAAACCTGTCTAAAATACATATATGTGTGGGGGGGGGGGGATGAGCCGACAAGGCTTCTATAGACAACTGTATATCCAAAGCTGTCTAAAATACATATATATATATATATATATACACACATATATATATATCTGTGTGTGGGGGGGGGGGGGGAGCCGACAAGGCTTCTATAGACAATTGTATATCCAAAGCTGAAAGCCAACAAGGCCACATATTATCCAACTATACATAACTGTCTATAGACCTCTAATAGAAATACAACTATACAAAGATGGGACTGAGCCACGTCATACCCATATATGTATAGAAGCATATCGTAGCAAAATCAAAAGCAGCTTTGTATCAAGTGGAGCACGTCAACTCTCGCTGATCAAGGATCCTAACAAGGAGGACTGTCAGCTTGCCTACCTGTACCTGCGGGCATGAAACGCAGACCCTTGGAAGTAGGGCTTCAGTATGAATAATGTATTGAGTATGTAAGGCGTGAAAATCAGTACATAAAAAACATAGATGAAACATGGAATAAAGGAATCCACCAGTAAGTCCGAATAACTTTGTAAATTCTGAAACATTTATAGTGTCATACACGTGCATGTAAATATCGTGTCATGTATAGGTATAGGTGTAAATAACATCATCAAGCCTCCGAGGGCATCCCATCATATCGTCTCGGCCATTATGGGCAACATCATCAATATATACCAACTGATCAGGTGGTGGTATGTATATAATGTCATAACCTTTTTCCATATCCCATATACATATATTTATATATATACGCGTATATAACGCCATCTGGTCATGGGTTAGTATAAATGAATGCAATGCATGATAAGTACGTCAATAAAATCTTTCCGATGTCATAAGACCATTTTGCCTCTGATTAATATCATGAAATACACTTTATTAACTTACGTATTTTCGTAGACCCGTGAACAGATGATAGAATAATAAGACTTAGACTTATGGAAATTATCATTTCCTAATTTCGCTTGTGTCGTATAGATCATGCTAAAAAGAAAGAAGGGATAGCCTTAGCATACGTGGAGTAGGGAAAAATTCATATAATATTCTTGGAAAATATTGCACCGTACTCCTTTAGAATCGCAAAATTTTATGTTGCTAAGGTGCTAATAATTCTCGTGGAAATGATTTGGTTGCAAGAATTTGTTGTAAACTTTTAGGAAATCTCTAACATCCGATGGTAGTATCTTTTCATTTTCTATATCACCTAATACAATGTCGTATAGAAGAATCACTACTTCATCATTCTTCTATCACCCAGTGATTGACAAGGAGTTGGAGGAAAATTTCTTGTACTGGTACCTAACTGCATTTAGGAGATTGGACTGATTTCTGTTTGTTACTGAGCTGGGTAACTCAAACCCTATTCCCTTCCTTTCTTAATAGTATATAGATGTAGAGCTGGTGGCACCAAAAGCAAAGGCTACGATACATATATATGATCTTTCAGGAATAACTTATATTGAGAGGGTGTATATAACTTCAATTGTCAAGATCATGGAAAGTCTTGGAATTTGAGGTGTCTTGACACTAATGTATTAGGTTGCCACCTAATAAGAAATGACTAAGAGTCATTTAGTTAAGAGGTGGCTTGCTTCCACGTGGGGTGGGGGTGGGAGATTTAGATTTTTATCCATTTATTAGGTAATTAGGTAATATTCCGTTATCTGGTAATTAACCAATTACCCGCATAATTAAGAGTTGTCTCAAGTTACATTAAATTTTACTTATTTTGGATACTCTTTATACATCTTACTATCACGATCATATGGTACCTTGTATGGTTCTAGTCCAGAAATATCGGGTATTATAGCTCGGACCGTATTTTATTCCAAATCACCAACCCTCAACGAAACTTGTTTTCTTTAATTCGTGTACCCTTTATATTTTATGGCACTTACTTATCGCTTGTTATAAATAAAATAAATACATTAACCTTATGATAACCTTATTCCCGCATCTACGTCGATTAACTAAAGATGAAACTTTAACGTACGAAAATGCGAGATATTACAAATCACCTCTAATTGGATCTCATCATCCTCAACTCTTGGAGTGAGTGGTTTTGGTAAACATTCTTGCGCACAGCCTCGGTCGTGTCGACAGACAGGTCTGGCTCCTATGACTGGCTAGCTGGTGCCATTGGAGCTGATGGTGTTGATTGTGCGGTAAGAGCTGGATCAATCAGCATCTCAAATGGGAGATCTTCGGCTGCTGCAATCTTTCTCACTGCCACCGGAGGTTGTCAACTAACTTCTTGGAAGCTTGAGACTTTCTCATTTTCTTTTCTTCCTTTCCCAACTTCTCAATCAGTAACCCATGTGTGAGCACGTAATTTTTGCCCTATATGAAATACTCCTATAAAATTCAAAAAAATAGATTTTTTCCAATTATTTACCATGTTGTAGGATTTTATTAATTATTTTTATTTTTGTGCACATTTAATTTTATTAAAATCATGAAAAATAAAAAAATATCATGCATTGCATTGAGATTTTGTTATCATATTTTCATGATTAATTGCTTTATTAAGATAAAAATCACAAAAAATTTGCTCATTTTTATATTTTTAGCTTTTAATTTTAGATTAGTGATTTTTCTCTTTTAATTTAGGATCAAGTAATTGTTATAAATATTAAAATAAGATAATTAGCTTAATTTTATAATTTAAATTAATTTAGGGTTTTTTAATTAAAAAAGAAAAAAAGAAAAGAAAAGGAAATAAGAAAAGAGTTTGAACAAAAGGGTATAATTTGAACTTGGGCTGATTTTTATACCCAAATTCGGCCCAAACCCAGGCCTCCGCAATCCAGTCCCTCACCCTCTTAAAATGACCCCGTTTCTGCTCCCTTTCATTACAACCGCTGGATCATTGTGATCCAACGACCCGAAACTGGCCATCTTAATAATATAAAACTGTCTGAACCATGTCTGATCCCCCCATTACCCCTCTCATTCAGTCCCCTCCCTTCTCTAACCAAAAACCCTAGCCGCCCCTTTATTCCCTCGCGGCCTCCACCATTGACAACCGCTGGAAATCGCCCCACGGCAGCAGCAACACCCCAAACTCCACCAAATTTATATCTTGTGATCTCCTCTCCCTTCCTTTTCCAAATTCACAAACCGATTCCCTCAAACCCTTACCAAATTGCTCGAATTTTAGATCTAAAATCGGAACATAAAATCTTAGTTCATCCAAATCAACCCAAAATCACCATATACACTCCCCAACCTCCCATTTTTACCAATCTACTAACCTTTCTTCCAAAAGACCTACCTAATTCCATTAATTCCATATTTGGAAATTCGAAACCCTAGTTTACCCCCTTTTCCAATTTTTTTTCTGATCCTCGATTTTCAAGGCACGATTTGAGCCTAAAATTTACATTAACTAATTGTTCTCAGAAGAACGATTGATTAATGTAAATTTGAACCCACATCGAAGAATGATCGGAGTCCAACCAGCCCCATACGAACCCTGGTCCAAGTTTCCTTTCAATTTTTGTTCTGGTAAGGCTTCACCACTTCTTATCCATTATTTTTATTTTTTTACGAGTTAGTAACTTTCTTATTGCATGTTCAATCAGCTTCTGTCATTTGGTTTGTTTTGCTTAATCAAGTTTAGCTCATGTTTATTTAGTTAATTATTAGTTCATGGTTACAGAATCTGGTTATTTTATTTGTTTTAGATCATTTATGGTATTTTTCGTCATGTCTTCTTATTAGTGTTCCTTGTTCTCTTCTTCCGTTTTTTTTTTTACTTAGTTTCCGTGACTTAGGGTTTCTCAATGCTCTAGCTTTATGTTTTTTTTCATGTTGTTTGTGTTAGTATAAGTTAGCATGTTTTAGTAGTTTCATTGCATGAAATTCCTACTGATTCCATCTTAATTCAATTCATGTAGGGATTAGTTTAGGCTAGGTTTTCTGTTGTAGGATTCAATTTTATTTTTTTCTTTATTGCTTGATTATTGTTTTAATCATTATTTTTGGTAATTGTTGGCCTAGTACATGTTGGTTTGATTTGTGCATCATTATAAACTTGTAAGGGCCTAATTGAATTAAAAGAAAAGCTTAGGATAGTTTTCATAAAATATTTAAGAAAAGAAGGTTCTAGAAGTATACATCTGTTCAGAATTATTTTTAAAAGATACTGAAAATAGGTTAAGGAGGACAGCTATACCGGAGCTGTTAGGAATGACAGTACTATTTTTAGAATTAGGATAACGAATATTGCTAAAAAATACTTACCCTAGGCAGCCTATATATAGACACTATCTTTCTGAAAATGAGAGATTTAGATTTGATAACCCTAAGAATAGACAGATTATCATCAGCATTTTCTACATCTTGAAAGGTTCTGAAAAACAAAGTCCCCTTAAACACTTTTTCGGGCTAAAATATTAATGGTTTAAGGCAAGATTTCTGGGTTGATTTTCTACTGAAGATCCTGGTTTTTTTTTAAGAGTTTTGGGTTGTTGTTTCTTGGTTTCCTTATGGTTTTGATTCTGGGTGCTGCTTTGTTTGGATTTTCTGTTTGCTGCTCTATTTTTCTGTTTTGTCAGCCAACTTAGTTCATCTTTTGCTGTTGTTTTGTTCAAGGTATTAACCTCAACCTCACTCCATATAATGCTTTAATGCTTTTGTTCAAATGATATAAAATTGGAGTTGCAAGTTGTATGTGAAAAAGAATAAATCTCCTTTCATGCTAAGTAGTAGTTTTTGCATCACTAAATCAGATTGGTCGTTATTAGATGAGTTTAAATTATGTATTAATTTGGTATGAATAGTCTAATTAATACATGAGTGCTTTGTTAGCTTTATCCAGTAAATAACCTTGTTTGAAGATATTTCTTTAGCTAAATGTGTTGTACGTTAAGGCTGATTTTGAAAGCTGTTTCATTAAAGTCATGCCTTCTCCTTTCCTTTATGTTAAATGAATAATGTTTTGGTCCCTTAATGTCACATATATTTTATTGCTAACCATGAGCTATAACCTGTGGATTTGGCAACTAGTTGGCCGAATCAGCAGGTTCAAAAGCTAAGAGTTAAAAGTCTACTGTTGGCACGTTGAATATGGTATTTATTCATGAGAGATACCAATCTTGTGATGGAAAATCATGTCTAAAAAAGGCAGGGGTTATTTAGGCTACTAATTATACGAAAATTGTAATAGATTAGTTGTTAACATAGTAATTCATGTATTGATAGGTTCTAATGTAATGTACTGATTGGAATGCCCTTTTTATTTATTTGGAGTACTATAATGAATTAGGACTTGATTTCTTGTATTAAGAGTCAAAACACTTGCTTTAGAAAGGGTATTTATTTATTTTTGTTATATTTGATAAGTATAATGGCGTAATGAGCCATGCTATAATCCAGATCTTTAAGGATATAAGGGCTTGTTTCTTTCAAAGTGGGATGCACTTGTGAAGAAGCCCAGATGGGAAAAACCACCCCCAAAAGAATCTAGGCCTAGGCCATTGGCCCGAAAAACTCTATTTAGTTGTAAAAAGTTCTCTTTTATAGATTATGGTATGAATGTATGCTTTTGTTTATCTTGCAAATCGTATGATTAATTTTCGAACTAGAATTGTGCTTTGATCTTTAATTTCTAATTTTTACTTAAAAGCGAATTGAAATATAATTGTTGTAAATATGTGAGTTTGGTTAATTCAGATGTAGAGGTGGATAGGCCCAGCTAAAAAATAAGTAGAGACTGGGCCCGCCTATTATAAGCCCAATGTGGGCCAGTTCAGACCAGTTAAGGCCTTTAAGCTCTTTTACTTTTTGGCCAAGTCCTTAGCCCAAATGCAGCTTCAATGCTGATTCTCCTTAACTAAATATGTAATGGACTATTGCTGGCTCAAACCATTTTTCCGAAAATTGATTAAAAAGCCTAGCTTTTCATGTTAAGCATATCCATGATTGAAAGCGTCTTAGTGAATTTCAAATTAGGCTCAAATGTGAGTATCCTTAGTTTTTCTTATTGAAATACAAATTTTGTAAAATAAATTGAGGTGTGACATACGCAAACGAAATCCATAAGCTATGGCCCTCACTTTAATATTGACTAGTGTAGAAAATACTTTGAACAATCGTAGTTTGCTTTAGGCGCGTTAATAATAACCATCGTGATTGTGGATAAGGTTCCCTTGGCATAGTTATGATACCTAATCCAAAAGTCGGGTGTGTATTTTATGTGGCCCGATCATAACAAATTTGAATATAAATAAAATAAACATGTCGCAAATCGCGGGTGCATTTCATGTAGCGTGGTTTGCAATGTGTTCCAAAATAAACAAGTGCACGACAATCGTAACTTGTTCATGAAATAATTTCATACATCCTAAAAGCGGTTAAAATAATTAAAAAGTGGTTATAAAGCTAAAAATGCACAATAGGTTTTAAAACATATAGTAAATCAGATAATAGGCCAATTATTAATAGTTTAAGCGACCTTGCTCAAACCAAGGAACCCGAAAATGCCTAACACCTTCTCCCTGGTTAACAGAATACCTTATCTAGAATTTTTGGTTTCACAGACTTTTCAATAAAGTCAATTTTCCTAGATTTGGGATTTAAAATAAACCGGTGACTTGGGATACCATAACAAATTATCCCAAGTGGCGACTCGAAATAAACAAAAATAATCCCGTTTCGAATAATGTCACTTAAATTGGAAAAATTCCCTTATATACCCATCAGGTATTAAAAAGGAGGTGTGACAGCTCTGGCGACTCTGTGCGGAGACAACCCAGAATCTCTGGTTAAGGGTTCAACACTTCGAGCTTAGAATAACTATTATACTTGGCTTTATTTATTATCTGATTTTTACATGTTTGAGTCTAATGTGCTAAATGTCGCTTTTTACCGCTTTGATATTGTTTGGACTGTATATAAACTGTTACAAAATCCTTCTTCTCTCAGAGTCTTCTAAACTGTTACGAAATCTGAGAAGTGTGCACTTTGTGTGAATTTTTTTTCTATTATAGTCATATGCCAATTTTAGAACGAGGTTCAGACAAGTTGCAAAACCGATGAAGCTTCTGAATTTCCGGTACGCTGCCCATCCTCGGCTCGAGCTTTCCACTCGAGTAAGCCATGTCTAGAACAATACACCCAGATTTTAAAACTAGAATAACACATCCTTATGTCGGATCCCTATCAGAAACGCTTATTTGCATCATGTGCATTTGAATTTGGGGACTCAACATAGGGGTGTCACACCTCCTTTTTCCGCTTTATGGACTTTACTACACCCCGGGAAGAGATATAGTAATAAAGGAGTTTTTCCAATTTAAGGACAATCGAAACGGTATTAGTTTTTATTTAAAAATCAGAGTCGCCACTTGGAAGATTTATGGTGTCCCAAGTCACCGTTTTGAATCCCGAATCGAGGAAGGGTTTGACTCTGTTTAACAGTCGAGAACCAGAAATTCGGGTAAGGAATCCTGTTAACCCGGGAAAGGGTGTTAGGCATTCCCATGTTCTGTGGTTTTAACACGGTCGCTCAACTGCTATATTTGGCTAAATTTTAATTTTTATACATGTTAAACTTACAGTGCAATTTTTAAAGTTATTTGTCGCTTTTTATTAATTATTTTTATTTAAGAAAGTGAACGTCATTTAAGAATATATTTTAGGATCACGTCACATGAAATGCACCCGGATCTTCGACACATTCTTATTCAACGTTTTTGGATTTGGATTTGGATCGCATGAAATGCACACCCGTATTAGGAAGGTAAGATTATTAAAACCGCGCCTAAAACGACTAACGTATTGTAATCTTTTGGGAGGGTCGGGAAATTCGCTAAACGACCCTTCCCGATTTTCTAAATATTTTTAAACCTTTATTGAGGGCCCCGCAATTTATATTTTTTATTGGGCGAGGCTCGACTCATTTTATTTGAAAAAGGATAAACCTAAAAGATAACTATATTTTTTCTATTTTTGATTTTTGTCTCTAATAACGAAAGAAAGATCCTAATTAATTATATTCAAAATCCTGGCCTTAAATTCAAGTCCGGGTCCAAACAAAAGGACGAGCCTTTTAGTTTAAAATCTACCTAACTCAAAACCCGAATTTCAAATACCAGTTAAATCAAATGAAGGAACCTTCGAACTGGGCCCAAATGGCTAGGCCAATGAGCCCAATTAACAAAAAAACTGGCTGCCCCAAGCGAAACAACAACCAAGGT
>MU753651.1:4081-18104 GCA_026770625.1 Nicotiana glauca
TGATTTTGGATATGCATGCAAAGTTTTAGGTCATTTAGAGGTGTTTAGGTCGGGTTTTTGATCGAATGTGCAATTCGGAAGTTTTTAAGAAACTTAGGCTTTGATTTGATGAAAATTGAGGATTTTGATGTTAATGATAGTGTTTTGATGATTCGAGCAAGTTTGGATAGGGTATTAGATCATGTCTGTGCTTTTGGTTGAGGTCCCGGGGGCCTCGGGGTGAGATCGGGTGTTAAAAACGAGAAGTTTTGAGTTTGGCTTTAGGGTTGTATTGCTGGTTCTGTTGTTTCTGCATCTGCGGAAAAAGGACCGCATAAGCGGCTCCGCAGATGCGGCGTATTGGTTGCAAAAGTGGTCCTTGAGGGACCAGAGTTTTCCGCAAAAGCGGACGTGGATCCGCAAATACGGTGACCGCAGAAGCGGTTCTTGACCGCAAAAGCGGTCCGATGGATTTTAAGTCAGATCGCATAAGCGGTTAGTTGGTCGCGTGTGCGGTAACCGCAGGTGCGGTTATTTGACCGCAGAAGCGGAAATCAACCTGGATTAAGTGAACAGTGGTTCACAATTTTGAAAGAGAAGAAAAATATTTTGGACTTCGACTTAGGCGGTTTCTTGGGCGATTTTGAAGAGAATTCGAAGGGGTTTCACTAGGTATGAATTATTGGACTCGGATTATGTTATTATGGTGTAAAAACATGGATTAATCACTGAATTTCAATGAAATAAAGGTTAAAATGGAGGTTAGGGCTTGTAACTTAAGAGAGTTTAAATGTGGGGTTTGAAGGGGCAATTGAACCCCGATTTTGGTAAATTTGAGATGTATAGACTCGTGGCGAGACGAGGAATTCGATGATGTAAATTTCGTAATTTTTTAGAAGTGGGACCGGGGCTCGGGTTTTGCCAACTTCGAGATTTTTGGTATTTTTTGAATTCTTTTGATTGGGTTATGTTTCTTTAGCCTATTGTAATGTATTCGTTGTGGTTTTGGCCAGATTTGACGCGCGAGGAGGTGGATTTGAGAGGAAAAGGCATAGCGGACTAGTCTTGTGGCCGGTTTGAGGTGAGTAATAGATGTAGATGATGACCTGAGGGTTTGAATCCCCAGTATATCACATTGTGACGCTATATTGAGGTGAGACACGTACTCTACGGTGAGTGCGGGGTCGTTTGTGATCGGGGACTATGGCTTAGTCCGTCCGAGAGATGTTCATACTATGTTATTGATTAGAAATTGACTGGTAAGCATCCTACTTGGATTGCTTTGAGCATATTTGGGCTGTGTGCCGATTATTTGGATCCCTTAGGGATTATTATCATTGTTTCCATGATGCCTAACATGTTTTCATGATATCAGTCCTGAGTTAAACACTGTCTCAAAATAATTAATAAACTTCTCAAGTTTTAAACACTTAATCTATAATTCCTAATAATTGGAACTGAAAATGATAAACTTGATTGTGCCTGTGTGGCTTACATGCATATATCTGGACTGAGTGTGGATCGGGCTGCACAGCGTAGCGAATGCTACGATGATATTGCGCTTGGGCTGTAGGAGCCCCTCCGGAGTCTGAACCCCCACAGTGAGCGCGGGTACCCAAATGGATCGGGTTGTGCGCCGCAGCGGTCATGTGCATTGCATTGCATTCATTCATTGAGATCTATCTGTTCTACTTGTCATTGTTTGCTGTTGTACTACCGTTAAACTGTGTTGAATTATTGGTTATAGCTTTGCATTGTTATATTTTGGGATTTCTTACTTTCAGCCATTATATATGTCTATTACCACTGAGTTAGAAGTACTCACTTTACTCCCTGCACCACGTGTGCAGATTTATGTGTTCCGGGAGCTTAGTTGAGCTGTTTGCTGCTTCCCAGAGTATTAAGAGTTGTCGAGGTAGCTGCCTGACGTCCGCAGGACCCGACTCCTCCCCTTATCCCTTTTATCTTTCCGTATTCTAGACTTCTGTACTATTGTGGATTTACTACTCTGTTTTCATTTAGAGGTTTTAGACTCATGACCCCAGGTCTTTGGGAGATATTGGCTATGTCAGTGTTTCAGACTGTTTCCATTTAAATTATTCGGTGAATAGACTTGACAAACTGCTAATTTCATGTTGTTACCCAGTAATGGGATTTGTGATTAGGTTGTGTGTATTAATTAGTCGGGCTTGCCTAGCAATTGTGTTGGGTGCCATCACGACCGGGATTAGGGTTGTGATAATAATAATTTTCGAAAATGCAAATTCGAATTTAAAGCTTTATGATAGATTAGTGTTCGAATCTTCAATTCCTAAAACCTTCTTACTAGGTGCTAAATTCATCTCTTGAAAAAGACTATCAAACTACATGATAATCCGATTTTCAAGAGAGCACAATACAAATCGAAGTGTCACAAGTTTGAATTCAATAATATTCTTGCACTTTTAAAGTTCCATACTTAGTGGGTAGCAATGTAAAAGAGAAAAGGACAAACCAGTGACAAATCGGAGGTTACTTCAATTGGTTGATTAGCAGAAGACAACTTTTAGTCTTACCTTATTGAGAGAGAAAGACGGCGAGAGAGAGTGATGAAGAAATAAAGAAAAACTAATGAGAGAGGCGGCATCGAGGAAAAAGGTGAGGAGAGAAAAAAGACAAAGGATGTAACTAAATCCCCTAATTTAAGGCACTAATAATGAATTGTATATAATTTATAAGTAATCCTTATTTAGGGTGAGTAATATGCAAAACTAGGACAATTTTGGTAATTAAGTTTAAAATATTGTATAGGAAGGAAAAAATCCCAAAACGAAATTGAGGAATTTTCGAATCCACTATTGTTTAGTGGCTATTAACTTCTTATAGCTACTATATACATAATTACTTAGCGGGATTCACCTAAAAAATAGGGGAATCCAACTATGCAATTGTATTCGTTGTATTCGTGCTATTGTAATCATGAATACAGTCGCGAAATTCGCCTTGTACTATTCCAGCTATTTAATAACGGAAAGAGGATCAATTAGCATATATCACTCCTATTTTAACTTAACAAAATCAATTCTACAAAATTTCATTGCTACTGTGTTATATTTCATGTGTTCGCGCGACTGTACTAGTAAATACAGTAAGGTAATCCGTCTAGAAAATAGGGATTACAACTGTTTAATTCTATACTCCATGTATTTGCGCGACTGTATTTATAAATATAGTGAGATAATCCGCCTAAAAATAGGGATTACAACTATTTAATTATGTGTTTATGTATTCGCACGAATGTATTTATAAATATAGTAAGGTAATCTACCTAAAAAATAGTGGTTGGGTGTTTAATAAGGGAAAGCGCAATATTGTATTCAATTTCACTATATTGAATTTAATTGTATTCAAACGACAAAAAAATCAAGAAATTGTGTGTATATCGTTCTATTAATTTCGACTGTATAGATTGTATTCAATTCACAAATATTCAATATTCACTACTATACATTGTATTCAATTCACCGTATTCAATTCGATTGAAAAATCACAAAAATAATAATATTCGGTTGTATTAAAAAAACACAAACCTTCGGAATACATAAATTCCGGCAAAAAATAATATATTTATACAAAAGTACAATATAATTGAGTGCATTTGTACAGAATACAATGCATTTTGTATCCTTATATATGACTCAATAGCAAAGAAGAGAAGAAAATTCGCCGGAGATGGTCTTTTTCGGCCAAGCAAAATACTGTATACATTGTCTTAAAACTAAAAATGGAGACGAACAAAAACCCCTCCCTCAAATCTTCTCCGCGACTCTTGGGTGTTTCTATATGAACTCATTACCGCCAGGCGTCCATTGGACAAGAATAAACCTAAAAATAACCAGAAACTTCTAGAATGGGTGAGACCATATCTTTCAGACCTGAAAGAAGATTGAACAAATTTTGTATCTTCAACTAGATGGGCATTATTCCCTTAAATTTGCACAGAAGTTAGTTGTTATAGCGAATAGGTGCTTAACTAAATGCATATATATTCTCTTCGCTTCAGAAAGTCTACCATTGCCACCTAAAATAGTCTCTAAAACGACTGCCTTGATGGAAAAGGGAGAGAGATTTGAGGGAGAAGAGAGAGGATTGAGAATCTTGCTGATATAGAGAGAGAAGGAAGAGAGAGAAAGAACATAACTGGTGTATTTCACGCGCTCAATGGTCCAATGTAAAATAAATACCTATTTTACTATAAAATAGAAAAGGTAGCTATAAATAATAATATTTTTAAATTGCTTTAGTTTATGTTAAATAGGGTGTAATAGTTTGCTATAGGAGGTAAAATGTCCAAAGAAATTCAACAAGGACAATGAAAATAGGTAGAAATGGCACTAGGTAGCCAAATTAAAAAAAATTAATCAAAATAAATGTTCACCCAATCACTTAAACTAAAAATAGCCAAAAGATATATAATATATATATAATTCATATATAATATGTATATAATCATATATAGTTTGAGTATAATCTATATATATTGGCTAGAAAAATAGACAATGATGTTTGACCAAAAAAATATAATTTTTTTATTAAACTAATTAAATTAAAGGATAGAGGGTAAGTCCTAGTTATAGATAATGACTTTAGATCTAAAATAGGTTTATACGGATAATGCGGGACCACGTTAAAATGGATTTAATGCAATACCTATTAAATATTATAGTTGTTAATGGAATGAGAATAATGATAAGTAATAAATACAATAAATGGAACTAAATATAAATAAAGGAGAAGATTCACCCAATGTTAAATGAGGTGGATGATTCATCCCTCTGACAATGATGAGCGACTAGAAATTTATAAGAATATTGAAGACTTTCTCGGATCTGGTGGAAATGACAAGGAATAATCCAAAAAGACCAATCTCTTTAGAAATGTGTTCTTTGTATTTATCAAGAGAGCTTGCTTACAAAGAAGTTCTTATCATATATAATCTTACATGCCTTTTGCCTTATCTCTCATACTATTTATATGGGATATTCCCAAAAAACCATAAAAGGTATAAATAGAGGGAATATTCCTTCTGAAGGCTCCAAAGATATACTAGCTGTTACTTTTATTTATGCAGCTCAACCTCGGTCCTGATGAACCACTCAGCGGCTTATTCTGTTGATCATTGATCGACCTTGTCTGAACTCCCCATATAGATTTGCAGGTCACTCATGATAATCGTCTCCACATGTCGAATTTCTCTAGTTCGATTTTGACCCATACAATGAGTCTCTCCGCTTATTGAGGTCATCTTTTAGTTGACCTCGATGAGCAAACTTCATTAGTCATAGTTTGAGAAATTTGGATTTGGGGGGAGGGGGGAGGTCGAGTGGTGAGGATAGCGGCCGAGATGGTGACATGGCGTTTTGAGGACCACACTTACTGACGTTGGTTCAGGGTGATTTCACGGCCTCACGCGTCATCATTACGCATCTTCCCGATGCGTTGCATCGCTTCATGTGTTCCTGTCATTTCGATACATGTGCGTTTGATGGTTACTTGTCTCGATCTGAGTGCCAGTATTCTCTATAAATAAAGGGGTGAAACCTTTTGAGTGAACCTTTATATTTTCCTATCTTTGAACTTACATCTTTTCTTCTCTTCTTCTTCTTCTTCTTCTTTCTGTGTTCCTACTCCAGTTGCTTCAATCTTTCGCACTCTTACTCCCCTTTCTAGTTCGAGTGATTCCCGTTGTTTCTGCCTCTTTCGAGTTCGTATCTTCTGTATTTTTAATTAACCAAAAATGGTGGATACACCCCGGTCTCTGGTGAGGTTCCTGAACCAACTCCACTAGCAGTGAGAATGCCCCATCACGATGATGATGTCATTATTGTTGTAGAGGATGATAGCTTTCCCATTATGGAGGAAATCATTCCTCGTAATTTAGGCTCCAGGTCGGATTTCTCGAAGTCACCTGCGAACGAGCCTGAGCCTATGAAGTCCGAGATGGATGCAGCCCATCTTGCCGAGCTTAGGGCCAAGTACAAAATCCCTTCTCACATCGATCTGGTCCCAGCTGGGAATGACATGATCCATATTTATTGTCCTGAATATGGGTGCACATTTATGCGACTCAAATCCAAATCTCAACGAAGTCGAAATGTGTCAAAAGTCACGGGTGCACTGGTGCGACGTGGTTCGAGATGTATTTTCACGATGTTGTAATTCTTATTAAAAAAAATGATGAATATATAATAAAAGCGGACTATTAATAAAAGGCACAAGGGATAGAACATGTATTAAAATCAGATAAAATCAAATACAACAGTTGAGGGACCGTGCTAAAACCACGGAATCCGGTAATGCCTAACACCTTCTCCCGGGTTAACAGAATTCCTTACTCGGATTTCTGATTCGCGGACTATTAACAGACTCATAATTTCCTCGGTTCGGGATTCAACCGGTGACTTGGGACACCATTAATCTCCCAAGTGGAGACTCTGAAATGTAATAACAAATCCCATCCCGATTGTCCTTTAAATGGAAAAACTCCTTTTATTACGCCCTCGCGGGTGTAGTAAGAAGAAAAAGGAGGTGTGACAGCTGTTTCTGATATACCTAGCCGCCTGTTCTATTGTATTTGCATTTCAATTGGACTGTTTTTCTAATAGAGTGGACTGTTTTGACATCTGATCTGTAATGATACGTTAATTAGATTTAGAATCCTTATTTTTTTNACTGTTTTGACATCTGATCTGTAATGATACATTAATTAGATTTAGAATCCTTATTTTTTTTTACCAGATTATCATATCTAAATAATTGTAGTTAGATTAGTATGTGTGTTGAATAATAAGTAGAATTAATGGAATATTTCATTGATTTCAGCTTGCCTAAATTTTTTCAAGTATGGTTTGACTGTTAATTGAATCAGGAATTAATTTCAATTTTTAAGGTTTCATGTGCCATAACAAGTGGGTCATTCAAAATCCATGAATCATTTACAGTGGATTAGGTTAATATGATTTTCAGACTATTATTCCTTCATTTTATCAGTATTTGAGTATTTAATTGAGTAAATAGGATAACTGATGTAAAATTTGCAAGTCGATCAGTCCATATTTTCACTAAAGTAGAGTGATTGTATAATGCTTTCCATTACTATGGATAAAAATAGTCATAGAATTTTGTTCTAAATTTAGTGGACGTTTTGGCCTAGTCCACTTAGCTTCAGCAACTAATTTCCTATATTGTTTTGGGCCTGGAGATTCAATCAGATGGCCCAGGTCTGTATATAGTGATTCGTTCATTCGAGACCTGGGCCAGGCCTTATTTACCAATTAAAACTTATTTGATAGATTAAGCCTTGTTCTTTTCTATTCTTAGAGACAATTAAATACTAAAGACCTTAGTTGTTTTAGGTTTATCCTTTAATTAATAAAATGAGATGAGCCTCGCCCAATAAAATACAAAAGGCGGGGCCCTCAATAACTGGTTGGTAAAGTTACTTAGAATTCGGGAGGGCCATTTAGCGAATTTCATGGTCTTCCCCAAATACAATAACGCGTAGCTGCTTTAGACGCATATGTTAATAATATTACCTTCCTAAATATGGGTGCACATTTATGTGACCCAAATCCAAATCTCAACGAAGTCGAAATGTGTCAAAAGTCACGGGTGCACTGTTGCGATGTGGTTCGAGATGCATTTTCATGACGTTGTAATTCTTATTAAAAAAAATGATGAATGTATAATAAAAGCGGACTATTAATAAAAGGCACAAGGGATAGAACATGTATTAAAATCAGATAAAATCAAATACAACAGTTGAGCGACCGTGATAAAACCACGAAATCCGGGAATGCCTAACACCTTCTCCCGGGTTAACAGAATTCCTTACTCGGATTTCTGATTCGCAGACTGTTAACAGAGTCATAATTTCCTCGGTTCGGGATTCAACCGGTGACTTGGGACACCATTAATCTCCCAAGTGGCGACTCTGAAATGTAATAACAAATCCCGTCCCGATTGTCCTTTAAATGGAAAAACTCCTTTTATTACGCCCTCGCGGGTGTAGTAAGAAGAAAAATGAGGTGTGATAGCTCTGACGACTCTGCTAGGGAAGATAAACCCAGAACTTCAGTTCAGGGTTTAAGAATTCGAGCTCGGAATAATTGTTGTATTTGTTTATATCTGATTTTCCTACATGTTCATGATTAATGTGCTAAATGTTTACCGCTTTGATATTATTTGAACTGTATATAAACTGTGCCGAAAACCCTTCTCTTCTTACTTTCGGGGATGTGCTTACTGGTTGAGACTCCCTATTCTGTTAGTGTCAATACCCTCAAATAAGAAAGAGGCTGGACAAGTTACTAAGCCGGATGGCCTTTTGGTTCCCGGTACGTAGCCCCCTCCTCGACTCGAGTTGTCCGCTCGGGTACACAGTCTAGAACATATACCCAGGTTTTGAACCTAGAATAACTTGACTTCATACCGGATCCCTCGTAGGAGCGCTTATTTGCATCACGTGCATATGACTTAGGGGACTTAACACAGGGGTTGGGTCCGTCTAGGATAGGTAACCGGAAATGAAAAGACCACCATGATGCATTTTACGTGTTGCATTTATTTGTCTCGGGCCCGCATGCTGACCTGCTTTTGAACATCAAGAATTTTATGAAATTGAAAAAAAGGAGAGAAATAGCAGTGTAAAGAATTAATTGTTTAGTTTTAGAAAAACCGATGCCCAAATACTGGCGAAACTCTGCCGAAATTTTGAAAAATAAAAATGGAGATGTTTTGTTTTTAATAGTTTGTTTTGCTAAAAGCAAAGGAAAAAATTAAAAAAAAAAGTCTTTATTTTAGTTTGGGAAAAATAGGTTGTTTTATTTTTGTTGAAAATGAAAAAGAAAAAAAAGAGGAGGCGTTATTTTGTCTTGTTTTCAAAATAGAAAAGGAAAATAGTTTGTCTTGCTATGAAAAATGAAAAAAAAAGTCTTGCTTTTTGCTTATGAAATGCCAAAAATGAAAAAGAAAAAAAAGAGTCTAGTTTTAAAATAGTTCGTTAATTTGCCCGAACTACGCTGGTTTGATTCTCACCAAATGTGAGATACGTAGGCAACCCTTGACGAGTCCAACCACTCCTTTTGCAAAAATAGCCAAAAAGTGTCAAATTTTAATTTTTTGTTATAAATAAGTCAGGTGACGCTATTCTTGTTTTAAAATAAGCCGAATGTCCCTCAAAAGGACGCCAGAAGGCCGTTTTGCAAGAACAGCCACCCTGAGTCAATTTTAAATAATTTGCGGGCACAGCTTTAAAATCTCCCTTTCAGAAGTGTTGAAAGGCCGTATCTGTAAACCGAGTTTTCGTTTTCATAAAGAAATGAAAAAACCAAATTTTACAAAAAATAACCATCTTGTCAAATAAACCATTACATGGCCAGTTTTGTTAAAATAGTCATAAATGACATCGAAACCTTCTCAGTCTTGCGCAGGCCTGTGGCGATGCTGAATGATGCCCCACGGGCCCCAGGATGATAAATTTTGATCATCGAGTGTGTATCCTCTGAAACAAATTTTGCAAAAATATCCCCTTTGCCAAAATAAGTCATTACATGGCCAGTTGGTGTTAAAAATAGTCTCAATTGACATTGAAACCTTCTCAGTCTTGCGAAAGCCTGTGGCGATGCTGAGTGATGCCCCACGGGTCCCAGGATGCGAAGCTTTGATGTATTTTGATCTAGTTTTAATCGTCGAGTTTGTAGTTGGAGTCTGCTTCTGTAATTTCCCTTCAAAGGAAAACAAATTTGAAAATCCAAAAAAAAAAAAATCTCTTTAATTTGCAAGAACTACGCTCGGTTTGATTCATGCGGGGTTATGATACGTAGGCAATCCACGTAGGATTCGACCATAACCAAAAGAAAAAGGGGGGGGGGGAATCACAAAAAGGCAAAAAGAAAAGAAAATAGTGGAAAAACGAAAAAAGAAGAAGGAAAGAAACATCAATAAGCTAAATACCCTAATGCTAACATGGTGGCTTCATTTTGTCATTCCAGAAAGGTGGTTGGTTTGTGGTTTTAAAGCGGCAACTCTTCTTTATAACACAAGGACAAAAGGCAATAGCGAACGACAACAGAACTGAATTGATTAATATCGATGCCCGACCTCAGTTGATTGATAATGAGTTGAGTGAAGAGGTGCGGATGTTAAGACGACACATGACAGATATGTATCAAGCCTGGATGACTGGGAAGGCACCACCCCCGCCACCACCAATGTCTCCTGTCATATCCACTACCCCCGACAATGAATACGGGAAGAGCCCTCGGGATGAGCTTCATACCGGAAGTAAAAAGGTCACAGGAAAAGTAGGGCAAGATGAAATAGCCATAAAGCTGAAAGAACAATCCTTAAAAAACATGTCAGGAATGGGCGACCATGGTAACATGTCCTACCAAGAATCTTCTGCATTCCCCGATATTCGCTTGCCCGCGGGGTTCAAAGTGCCAAATTTTTACTTGTACGATGGGAATGGAGATCCGGTAACCCACCTGAGGGTCTATTGCGATAAAATGAGAAGTGTTGGGGAGAAAGATGATTTGTTGATGTCATACTTCAGTAAGAGCTTGACTGGGGCAGCTTTAGAATGGCATAATCGTCATGATGTTGGTAAGTGGATTACATTGGGAGACGTGGCTCAAGATTTTGTGCGACATTTTCAGTACAATAAAGACATTGTCCCAAATTACCCTTCCCTATCACAGACGGAAAAGAAACCCAAGAAGAGCTTTAAGGATTTTTGGCTCAAGTGGAATGAACAGGTTGCTCGGGATGGTCCTGCCATTGACAGAAAAGATGTTGCTGAGCCCCATCCACAACAAGGTCTGGTAATTGTTCTTGCCAAACCTATTCAATCTCAACACCAACCCCAAACTTATCCCCTGAACAACACCCGATCTTTTGTCCAACCATCAAGTCATAGCCTTCGCTGACGACAGGGTCCGGTGGTCGTTCTTGCTAAACGCTTTCAACCACAAAATCGATCCCGTGAAAGTCCCCAAACTCCACATAAACCACCCAATCCACCAAATAACATTCGGTTCATTTGTCCCACCACCAAGTCATTCCCTGAGGTAGGCACCAGCCGCCCAAAACTCTCGAGTGTCTTCATACCACTTTCAAGCATCCAACAATCCTAGAAAACTGAGGCATGGAGGGAAGCAAAAAGATAATTTCATGCCCATTGGCGAATCCTATACAAGCTTGTTTGAAAAGTTAAAACATCTTGGCCTGATTAAGCCGCTCCTTGGATATACTCCAGACCCAAATGCAAAAGGCTTTGATCCAACTGTTCGATGCATGTGCCACTATAATGTCTAGGGGCATAGCATTGAAGAATGTCGATATTTGAAAAGGGAAATAGAAAGAATGATTCAAGAAGGAATAATTGTGGTCAATGACAACGGCAAGGAGCATGTGATTCATCTTGGGAACGTGTTGATTAAAGTAAATAATGGTCTTGGCAATATTGATGTGAAACTCAGTGGCTAAGATGCCAGTCGTGGTAATTGGGAAGACGCTCCATCTCTCGGTCACTTAGAGTGGAATTTTGGTGGCTTATTTTGGTCTCATTTTAGAAGGTCCGTGTTATTTCAGGGTTGTAATCCAGATATTGTCTTAGGAGTCAAACCCTTCTCTCTTTCACTTTGCTTTGCTTAGTAATAATAGCTTATTTAGCGCCGTCTAGGTTTGTAATTCTAGTCTAGTCTGCTTGTTTTGTTGTTTCAACCCTTTTCACCATCAGTCTAATACAATTCTCTGTTCTTTGACATCTCTAGTCATTTCATTTCTAATCATTTTACAATTCTTTTCATGTTGATTCTAGTGACACGACATGCATAATTCTCAGCCTGTTTTAAAAGTCAGTTTAGCAATGAAACAATGTTGAAGATGTAAGGGAACTCGAAAGAAATAAGAACTTATTGGAATACTTTAAAGCCCGAACCAAGTGAAACTGGGGGCAAATAGAACATAAATAAATGCTGTGGAATTGCATCATGCCTCATCAGTTTAAAGCCAAAGGCGAGAATGACCCAAGTCTAAAGAGACCGTTCATGATACCGAGATTGTTGTCCAATGATGCTAGGAAATAGCAAATACAGATGGCAAATACATGAATCAATCAAAAGGTGTTTAATTGCGCAATATGTACTTGGTATGTTTTGAAGATTGGAATGACGAAGGCATTTTATTCTACTATCCAAACACTTTATCCTTTGTTACCCCTTTGAACCTCGATTATTTTCTTGCATACCCCTCTTTCGGAATCATTAATAAGACTCGCAAGCTCGAATGGGGAAGTAAGTGGAGAAACAAGAGAAAAATAGTGAAAGAAAAGAAGAGAAAAGAAAGGAAAGAAAAGAAAAGAGAAGAAAAGAAAAGAAATGAAAAAGAAAAGAAGAATGAAAGGAAGGAAACATCGCAACAACAAATGTAGTAGTCTGAACTATGTTTGACTTGATCCCGAAAGGGTACGTAGGCAGCCTCACTGAGGTTCAGTCACAACAAAATAAAATCCAAGAATCCCCAAGAAGGAAACTGGAGCAGAAGTTGCAATTGTTGCAAGAAATATGATTCCGAAAGTTGTAATTTTGAACCCACGTCGAAATATTTTGAGCCTCTACACCCCTCTTTCTAAAACCCATCCAAAAGCCACATTACCGTCACGACCCCAATGCCGGTCGTGATGGCGCCCAACACAATTGCTAGGCAAGCCCGACCATTTACACTCTCAACTCGAGCATGAAGTTCAAAAACCATTTAATTAATTATCATTAACAGTAGTGAAGCTAAAAGTTTTTAACTGATAGAGTAAACAAGCCAAATATCCAGATAATACTGAGAAATCTCCTAAAGACCTGGGGGTCATGAGTCTAGAGCCTCTAACATTACAGTATAATAAGACTATAATAATACAACAACAACAACAACAACAACCCAGTATAATCCTACTTAATGGGGTCTTGGGAGGGTAGTGTGTACGCAAACCTTACCCCTACCCTGAGGTAGAGAGGCTGTTTCCAAATATACCCCCAGCATCCTTCCCTCCAAGAACTTCCCACCTTACTCTTGGGGAGACTCGAACTCACAACCTCTTGGTTGGAAGTGGGGGTTGCTTACCATCAGAGCAACCCCTTTTGTCTAAGTTTAAAGTTGGATATTTTCCAAAATTGGACAATCACTAAATGTGTATTTTGTCAAACACTATTAGCAAGGTGTGCCTTATAAACAAGTTCTATTCAAGTAATCAATTTCTCTTTTCTCTCTTTTATTTCTTTAAATTATATCCATATCTTTATGATTTTGGTAGATACTCAAATAGCTTCCTATATCGATGGGAGGATTTACCCTGACTGCCCGATCAATATTCCTTTGTTTTCTCTCTTTTTGGGCGACCATTGTCACTCTTCTCCAGCGACTAGTGAACCTCCTCTTTTCTAGCGGTCAACGCCACTCCCTTTTTCCACGATCAATGCCACTCAGCATTTTTGGTGACTAGGAACGCTCCTTTCTCCTCTGATCAGCGCCCTTCCTCTCTCTAGAGACCAAGGCCCTTCTCTCTTTGGCAACCTGCGTCCTACTCTCTTCGACAGCCGGCATTACTTTTTTCTCCAACTACCAGCAAGCAGCACAGCTTTTCTTGCAGCACCTCTTCTCTTTTAAGTATCTGTTCATATGGCACTTCTCCTCTGTTCGGTAATTGTTTTGGCAACATTATTATCTCTGGACATTATCTACTTTCCAGCAAGAACCAACTCAACTTTCTCAACAAGATTCTAGTGATCAAAGTTTTTGCGGTGACTTTTGGAGCAACAATACGCGGAAAGACAAATAACAAGGGATATGGGAGGAGTCGGGTCCTGCGGACGTCAGGCAGCTACCTCGACAACTCTGGATAAACTCTAAAATCAGCAAAAGCTCAACTAAACTCCCAAGATACTTGGATCTGCACACATGGTGCAGGGAGTAAAGTGAGTACTTCCAACTCAGTGGTAATAGACATATATAA
>MU753652.1:6230-26837 GCA_026770625.1 Nicotiana glauca
TTTATGTACTCATGCTACACTTCTGTACTTAAATGTACAGGGTTTGAGGCAGGTGGATCCGGACATCACTCGGGTGCATATCAGTGAGCACTTTCTGGGACTTCTACGGTGAGCTGCCTTCTTTCTCATGCCAATCCGCAGTCGAAGGAGTCCCTTTCCTGTATTTATGATTTTCTGTCTATTATGATTCAGACAGTAGGACAGTATTTTGTATATTTTTGTGTGTATTCTACTGGTCTCCCGTAGCTAGTGACACTGGATTCTGGCACACACTGTAGAGGATATTCATTTTTTGTTTGGGATTTGTACGACAATGTCAGTACTTTATGATTTTGCTAGTTTTCTTCAATTACTTGAAAAATGTTAGTATAACTGATTCGGTTAAGTATTGAAAAATAGAGACATAAATTATAATTTCGCATTTGGCTGGCCTAACTATGGTGTTAGGCACCATCATGACCTATTTAGGCAAAATGGGTCGTGACACTGATGCTCTTTCTCAAGTTGAGTCTGTTGCTGTGAATCAAGATCAACCCGCAACCGTTGATGCTCCTGTCCAAGTTGAGCCCGTTGCCGTTGATGCATCTTCTTCAGTTCCCTCATCTTCTTAGTGAAAAATTTACATTGTCTTGAATTCCTTCTTTTTTACAGGTATCACTTTGGAAAGTTATGTTAGAAGCCAAGGTTTATTTTGGAACGCAAGTCCCTAATTCTTTTATGGGGCAATTTGTATAAATAATTTCGTAGTTTTATGACTAAGTTCGTACTAAGTCTTAACTATTTAAGAATTTTTTTATGTTATTATCTTAAACATCTCTTTATTGTATTCTTGCCTTTATTCGTAAAGACTTATAGAATGATTTGCATTTTTGTTCTTCGAAAATGCTTCTGTTAATCTCATGACTATAATTTAAACATGAGTTTTATAAAAGAGGGCCCTTTTATATTTCGGCACTTAATGAAGAAAACGTCTCAACTTCATAATGGTTTTATCATACGATAAAAGAAATAGAAACACACATGTTTTTTCGAAATAACTATGACCAGTTTTTATTTTTGAACCTTGGCAAGTTTTGAATAATACTTTACATGTATTTAAATTACATCTATAACTTTCTCGTTACTATTTTTTCTTGTAATAGATTATTAGGAAAAAATAATAAACACGAGATTTTTCTTTATAACCCGTTTCATAACAATAAACGCAAGGTTTTTCTTTATAACCTGCTTTAGTACATAACTTTTACTCTAACTACAGTAAGGTTTTCTTTAGCGGTGACTTCGTGTGACTTTTACTCTGCACTTGACTTTTTCAGGCTTGATTTTTCTTCAATCTTCTTTGCCTTCTTTATACAAACTCGTGTATATTATGTAGTCCCCCAAGTGTTTAAGTGTTGAAGTATGAAGCCTCGAGCACTTGATTATTTCTCTCATTTGGTCATTTTTCTGAAACGGAAAAACATACGGGACTTGGAGGTGTGATTATAGATGAAGACTGCTTAACCCGTTTGAATTTCTATCAGAATAATCGTAACCCTAATCTAGGACTTTTATGTTATTCCGCGTGCCTTACAGGTCGTGACTCATCATTTAGTACGGGCTAGCTTTTTGCCTATCATCTAAAATTATTAGTAAAATTTTAACAATTCAAAAAAAATTAAATGCAAAATGGTGATACCTGACCATGGGTATTCCTTTGAAGTAATTGTTGACATCCAATTTTGTCCCTCCTTTCTTCCAAACTATTTCCTTAAGCTTATAATATTACTAATAATATAAAAATAGGTATTTTATTATTTTCAACACAAATTGACTTATTTGTTACTATTATTAAAACTATTATTACTATAGTTTTTTATAATTATCATTTTTGTCATAATTATTACTATTATTCACATTATCATTATTATTATTACTAATTATTTTAATATCATTATTATCGTCTTTTGTGTAAAATATATCACTTTCCTCTATTTAGTCAAAAGTAGTATGTCTTTAACGTCACTTTATAAATATTATAATAGTATAAAATTAATTAGTATAATATGCAATAGTTCATTACTTATTTTACTTATTCAAACATTTTCAGTAATTTAATTAATAATATGATATTACTTTATAGTATTTTATAATATAGCTAACACAGTATATTTAGAGATGTAGAAGCCTAAGGAAATTAATTGGAAGGGGGGAATAGGCCATAAATTTCGACCATAAATTAATTAGCCTTATTTAGTCCCCAAAAATCAGCCTAGCATCAATCCTAAGCCAACAACCCAATATTTTCGGCCTAATTGCAGCCCCCCAAAAACCCAATTATCAGCAGCCCAAACCAATAGAACCCTCTAGACCCTTAATCCTCACCCTTTAATCTTGACCCAATGGTCTCATTTGCTTCACACATTACAATGAACCTAAACTCTTTCATCAGTTGTTTCCCAACGTTCTTCTTCCTATTTTACCAAACGCCAATATCTTCCGTAACCGAAGCTAGTAAATGCTTCACCATTTTTGGCTTAAAATTTCTGCTCCATGCTGCCATGTTTGCCATGGCTTCCAACGCTCAAATTTGAACGGCCAATTTGATTCAAAATTCATATTTTTTGGTTCAAAATCCCGCCCAAAGAACCCTAATCTGCATCTATAAATACTAGTCCTTGTAGCCATATAGGATAGTTTTTCGGCCACCACTTTACCCCTCAAATTTTACTATTCGTTTAGCTACAAATTTCATAAAAGCTTTACCCCTAAAAAAATCCTAAAGCTTCAGCCGCCATCTCTTAGAAGCTTATTGTTTTCACTACCCTTAACAATTTCTCTAAAATCTAGTGTTCTCGTTTTGCAACCTTTCAGCTTCTATTTGGTTCTCTTTTAACCATAGCAGATGCGTTAATTTGCTCGCTTCAATGTTCATAGTTGTTTGAAGAAGCTGGTTCGAGGTCGGAATTCAATAGTATTTCTAAGATCTGCGCCTCGGTTCGCTGCCCTGCAAAAGGTCTGCATCTTCTACTCTTTTGCTCTCGTTTCGATACTTATTAGAGCATATTCGATACTTTGTGCGTGTTTGTCTCAAGAGCTTTCTAGTTTCTGTTAAGTATTTTTTTGGTGTTTTTATATTATGAAATAGGTGTTCTGCTTTTATATCTGTTTAGTTTAATGGAATAACTTTATACATATAAAAAAAACTATTAGAAATAACATTTTTATATTCTAATTAATTATGTATTGTTAAAACATGACTGAAATATGGTAAATGCTCACATGAAAATACTCTTCTCTGTTAGATTCCATAATTTCTTAAATTAGGTATATCTTAAAACGATCATCAATAATACTAATTTAACACCTTTTAGACATTATGCTTAGAATTTTGAACACTTTGTTCGATATAGACTTAGTTAAATGGTATTGGGAAGTGAAGATTTGCTCAACCTTATGTCTTTTACACCTTAGACAGTATGCTCTGACACGACCCAATTCCCACACCCAGTCGTGATGGCGCATCTCGTGAAGACAAGGCCAGCCAACAGAACAACAACGCCTCTTTTAACAGTTACTTAGTATGAATAAGTCTGAATCATAGATAATGAAATCATCTTGCGGAATAAACGTGATAAAACAGGGAACCCATCCCAGCTCAGCCCGAAATCGGGGTGTCACAAGTCACGAGCATCTAGAAGGATTTTTAAGTCAACTACAAGCCTATAATACATAGAATAAAATATGGAATCAAAGAAAGAAATCCAGTGCCGCGAACGCTGGCGGTCACCTTACTCAGCTACGATAGCAAATACTCAACCAGGTCAAACCCGCTACCGGGTAAACCAATACATGCATTTGCACGCGAGGTGCAGGGAATAAAGTGAGTACTCCAACTCAGTGAGTAATAAAGGTATAATAATGAACAACAAGAAACCACGTAAAGCAAGTCATCATGCTATATAGTACAGTGTAACCCTTTGAGAAAACAATAAAACCGTGAAATCTTTGGAAATATCTAGACTCAGTTTTAAACCTCTTTTAAAAACCTCTTTTTCCAACAGTTAAACAATTGAATGCGAAACAGATAGTGCAAGTCAGCACATAAGTCAGCCCCTCGGGTACAACACTCCATTAACAAATAACACCAGGGTATCAGGTAAACAGTACAAGGAGTAGCATAGATGCCAATGAAATGCGAGTGCTGGAACGTCATGACAGATAATAAAAATAGGAATAAATGCATGAGTGCAATGCAATGCATATGACGGTACACTCTGGTACCTACTGCGGCGTGCAGCCCGAGCCATCCATATATTTAACGTCGACGACGCTCACTGGGGGTGTGTACAGACAACAGAGGGGTTTCTACGACCCAAGTGCTATAACATCATAAGGCCTGAAAGCCTATTCACCTCTCCCACGCTCACTGGAATGGGCTCAGACTCCGAAGGGGCTCCTACATCCCAAGCGCAATAATCAAGCCATCTCGTGGCCTCAACCAAGCCCTCGGCCTCAATATCAATACAGTACCGCAGCGGCGCGCAGCCCGAGCCAACCATATATCCAGAATTCACTATAACACTGCTGCGGCGTGCAGCCAGATCCGTGCTAAGTTCAGAAATGCACATAAGCCAGTTGAGCAATATTAAAATAACAGTTCTCAGCTCAACACGTTAATAAAATGTTGTTTAAGTTTTCAAATCTTAGAAAAATGGCTGAGTTTGCAAATCAGTATTAAAACACTGGACCGAGATCAAATAATATGCAAAATAATGCGAAAACAGTGATATAAATCCCTGAAGGATTCACATAGTTGGCACGAAGCCCTAACATGGCAATCAGCCCAAATTATGATTATAACAAGTAGTTTCAGTCAAATATGCGGTAAAAATCATCAACTGGGACGGACCAAGTCACAATCCCTAACGGTCCTCTACCCCACGCTCGTATCCGGCATGTAAGTCACCTTAATACAATACTATGATGTGCAAATCCGGGGTTTCAAACCCTCAGACTATCATTTACAATCATTAATCACCTCGAACCGATGGAATCTCTAGCCTGCGACGCCTTTGCTCCTCGAATCGGCCTCCACGCACGTCGAATCTATCCAAAATCAGAGCGAATACATCACAATATGCTAAGGGAATAATACCCAATCAAAAACAATCGAGAAATAGCAAAAATCTCAAAAATAGCAAAACCCGAGCCCTGGGCCCGCTTTCTGAAAAATTACAAAACTCACATTATTGGATTCCTCGTCTCGCCACGAGTTCATACATATCAAATTTACCAAAATCGGAGTTCAAATGCCCTTTCAAATCCCAAATTTTCATTTCAAAAATCAAACACTAGTTCTTCCAATTTTTACCAAATTTTCCAAATATTAAAGGTTGATTCTTCAATAAAATATCATTTCTAGGTAACGAGACTTACCTCTAATCAATTCCCGTCAAAATCCTCTTCAATTTCTACCAAAAAGCTCTTAAGGTGGTCAACAATGGAGGGAATAATGAATGGGGTCGCGGATGAAATAATATAAAAAACCCCTCTGGACGCCCAGATTTAACCCTACGCGAACGCGATCAAAGTCCCCTGCGTTCGCGATGAACAAACTTTTGCTGACCATATTTTACTCTACGCGAACGCGATGCTTTAAGTTCTACTATTACGCGAACGCGTTCCCTATCACGCGAACACGATGTCTTACATCCTCCAACTACGCGAACGCGGCCCCTACATCGCGTTCGCGATGAACAACTTGGCAGGGCCCCAGGCCCCCTTCTACGCGAACGCGGGACCACCCACGCGATCGCAAAGACCATTTTACAGGCCTCTCAACTTTACTCTACGCGTTCGCGACACACCCCACGCGAACGCGATGAACAAAACCTCTGCAATAACACAGATGAAAACCTGCAATACTATAAGTCCAAAAAATGATCCGTTTGATCACCCAAAATCACCCAGAGGCCCCGGGAACCTCAACCAAAAACACCAACCCATCCTAAAACATTATTCAAGCTTGCTCCAATCATCAAAACACATCAAAAAATGCTAAAACCATTAAATCACATCGGATTCAAGCCTAAGTTCTTCAAAAACTTCAGAAACGCGCATTCGATCAAAAACCCGACCAAAACACTTCTGAATGACCTGAAATTTTGTACACACATCCAAAATCACCCAACGAAGCTACTGCAACTCTCGGAATCCCATTCCGACCCTCGGATCAAAATCTCACCCATCAATCGGAATTCGCCAAAATACTAACTTCGCCAATTCAAGCCTAATTCTACACTGGACCTCCAAAATCAATTCCGATCGCACTTCTAAGCCACAAATCATCCCCCGAAGCTAATCGAATCACCTAAAATCACATCCGAGCCCTCTAACTCAATATTGAACATCCGGTTGACTTTTCCAAAATAAGCCTTCCTTAAAGAGACTAAGTGTCTCATTTTCTACCAAAACCAATCCAAATCAACTCTAACACACCAAATAATGTTAATGAAACATGAAGAAGCATAAAACGTGGGAAACGGAGCGGTAACTCATGAGACGACGGGTCGGGTCGTCACATCCTCCCCAACTTAAACCAACGCTCGTCCTCAAGCGTACCCAGAGTTGTCCTAGAAGCCAACCAACAGCTGAATAACTTTACCAAGCATATACCCGGGGTGATCCCACGTCACCCTATCTCATATAGGTCCGACAACACTACATAGCTGAAATTACCCAATCCAATCTAGCCCATAAACCATAGAACTACCTTTTCACTTCTGAAACCATAAATACAATCAAAACCTCACACCTATACTTTGAATAGTCCCGAACCAGCTGTAATAACTCATACTTGCAACCTCAGGTGAAATCATACGATATACCACATAATCAAGAACTCGAAATGATAACTTCTATTCACAGAAGTTGCCACAATAACAAAATACTGATAGAAAACCTCTTATTAACTAAAATCTTATTCCAACGATAAATGAAACACGTAGCAAACCGTAACCATTTCTCAGATCAACCATTCATGAAGCCACTTCCCTTTAGACTAATACCACAGCAAATTTCCGAGCCGAACCTCGATATTATCCTTCCAACAAGCTGAAATCAAATCTGTTCGTATTCATTAATGACTCCAACGATCACCTCGAATCCAACACACCACTCTGGTGATATGACACCTCAACACAGGCCTAAGCCACAACTTGCATAATACACGCACCAATGAGGGATGGTTTGAACATACTCAAATCAGGACAAATGACTCAAACGAAAGTGTTGTACCTCAAGCTCATCAGTACCATGACAACACAAGGCTGAGACCCCATCTCACATCATGGAAATAGAATACCTGAATTTACCCTCAAGGGTCATACCCACACGTGGCCTCGCCACAATGCGCGATCCTACCCAAACACTGTTACACATGAAATATCTCAAGTCGCCATGCTCAAAATCGACAGCCACGCATGATTTGATGTCTGAAACCAAAGCAATTCACTACACCCACGGTGAAACAAATAACATACGACACGCAACCCGATAGGTCATAAACAATACTCCATTTACCGAGCAACACTCAATTACACTTCCCGCTCGACTATCTCTATAAATCCTCAATAGAACCACACCACATGTGTCCATATCCAACAAATCATAATGTCTCACAACACAGAAATCAACTCATAGATCCTCCTCAAATCACCAACAAGCTCAATAACAATCGAATTAACCTATCCCTCAACAATACAACTCGGGGCCAACCAAGCTAACTCAAGCTAAATACGTAGCCACCTCGGCTTGCCAACGAACTCAATATCAAGAAGCCTGAAGCTACTCCGTCCACTACTATAACTCCTGCCGGAGCCGTACGATACGGTGCCTGGAACCAAATAAATACTGAAATCCACAATCTCGCTCGGTGACATGCCCGACCACAAGAATTACCATCCGAAAAAGTCCCTCAATACCAGAACTGAATCAATGGTAAAAACCTCTGCACTGACAACCGTCCCGAAGGCCCAATTAAGAAAAGTAGTTTTTCCCAGCCGTCCACTGGTCTTTAGAATACAAACCACCCTCCTAGAACATAATTCGATGAACCTCACCACTTAACCCGTGGCATTTTCGGTATAGCCCATAGCGCAATAGTTTAGAATAACCCAACACTGAGACAGCCAGTCCACACCCCAACATAATATCCAAAATCTAACATACCAAGCAAAGAAAGATCCACCCGGGCCTCCAAATCCCAATATCCGCTAAACGGTACCAATACACGTGATCCACAACCAATATATAGTCTGTACCTGAGGACTCCTAGTCTCCAACTCCACATAGCACGTGAATCCCCATGCCTGATCCCAAATTCCGCCGTATGAATGTATATCACACCTCAAGTACCCAATCATTCCGCGAAGGATATTCTTAAATTCCCCTATGCCATCAAACAAACTCAGATATCAACAGCCATTCTAATAAGAATATGGCCGCAATACTACCGAAGTATCATCAGTCTAATCACATTACCCTTTTTCCGTGACACATACTCTCATCAAATCACTTTCAATTAGCAGTACCATTTCCTTGATTACCTGAGGCTACCCGTTGCCTAAATATTTTATGAACTTCTTTTCAGAACTGAACTGTAACTCATCCAGCCAAGGCCTTCCATTAATCCCATCTAGAAGAAGAATCATTACACATTCCATGCTCCGCATACCCGTAAAAAAAATATTCATCTTCAAACCACGGTAAAACCCAACAAGGACTCTCTCCCAAATCCATTTGCATGAGCTAAATTGCCAGGACCGAATCCTTATATCCAAATTGAGCTAAGCAAGCTGCCAAAACTCAAGAGCATTGCTGTAAAATGACTGTAAGGCTCATTACCTCGAACACATACGAAGAATTAATCATACCCTTACCATATCGACTTAGTCTACTATCAGCCTATTCCATTTATCAAATTTCCCCTCTGATTCATCATCAACTTGATATTCCTCCTTGTTGTAGCACCACAATACCTCAACCCAGGTTCACCACACGAGACTCGAACATAAGACCACATTGTCTGAGACCCATAGGCCATCGAATACTCCATCAAATGTTCCCAGAAATACCACATTCCAGAATACTTTACTTTGAAGAACTTCCTGCAAATCTGAATTCATTACCATTACTTTCCAGATACTGATACATAGAATCCCATAATTAACATAAGATACCACAAGTCTTGACCCTTCCGATGAAAACTAGGTATCTGACCACATACACAACCTTGAGACACCTGATTGTTACATGTAGAATCTTGAACACAATAAAACCATTCTCGAGAGTCATTCACTCTTATTCAAACTGCAAATTACCTGATCTAACGAATAGAATCACTCGTGCCTTATTGGCACTCTGATACTGAAAAAATGAGGTCATCATCCCAATACAACCAAGCAACTTCTTGCTCTATGCATCGGGCATTATTTATCAACAACAGCTCAAGACATCCTATTATTTTCTCACATCTACGAAGCACCATATAACCTTTGTCAAAATTTTGCTTCACTCGTGCCATCCTCGGCTCAATTTCTGTAACCAGGACTGATCTGCCAGCATACCTCGAAACGGAACCAACATAGCACATGACCGTGCGATCAGCTAATCAACAGCAACCTCCCCAACTTTGCTCGAAGCCATATATCAGGACACACTCAATAACCCATAATGCTTCTACTCTAATGATGCCACAATACCATAGTGATATTAAACTTAAATCACTTACAAGTTTGTGAAAACACAGATCATCTAGTACTGTAATCCTCTACACATCTCGCATCCATCTCTACATCAGTTGAGTCCACTCTCTTAAGCGACCCGAATTGTCAAATTTTCAATACGTACCCTTCAATTACCCATTAGATCTTCTAACGTACACATAAGGATCATACCACTTAAGAACATTCCGCCGGAGATAACCCACCTTTTTGCCTCAAATTATTATTTAATCATACCTTCCACCGTTATATACGTTACAACATCATTAGTCTTCTTGAGTCTGAACTCATACCGCCACATGTAATGCTCCTCCCCAACTAGGAGACACAAAAATATTCTTCACGCGCCCATATTCGGGCTACACATCGAATCAAGATAGGAATCGAACACTTAACAGTTCATCTATTATCCAGCAGACTTCTTCGTCACTACCAAGTCATATAGATACATCTCGTAGTACTAACATACTCATCCTATGGATATCAAACCTCCATTCTGGGTAATAGGGACAATACCGAACATATAGGTTCAAAACACTTGCTCACACAATCAGCACCTCGGTGCTCAAACCATGGCAAAGATCCGGCCTCAAGTCCTCCAGACTGGCCCAACATCAAACTCACGGTGATCACATCTCGCCCCTTGATCAGGTAATCACAAGCCATCAAGGCACATCTGACGCTGAGCGCTCACATGTGCATACATACGTGTGGAAGGAATTTCAAGAGTTATATCTCAAGCTGAATCAAGTACGCACGATAAGAATTCCAAGAAAGTGAAGTTTTCCTTAAGGTTCTGCAGCCTCTCGAGGATAAATACAGACGTCTCCGTACCGATCCGCGAGACTCTACTAAACCTACTCATGACTCGTGAGACCTAGTAACCTAGGCTCTGATACAAACTTGACACGACCCAATTCCCACACCCAGTCGTGATGGCGCCTCTCATGAAGACAAGGCCAGCCAACAGAACAAAAATGCCTCTTTTAACAGTTACTTAGCGTGAATAAGTGTGAATCATAAATAATGAAATCATATTGCAGAATAAACGTGATAAAACTGGGAATCCATCCCGGCTCAGCCCGAAATCGGGATGTCACAAGTCACGAGCATCTTGAAGGATTTTTACGTCAACTACAAGCCTGTAATACATAGAATAAAATCTGGAATCAAAGGAAGAAATCCGGTGCCGCGAACGCTGGCAGTCACCTTGCTCAGCTACGATAGCAAATCCTCAACCAACTCATACCTGTTACCGGGTAAACCAATACCTGCATCTGCACGCGAGGTGTAAGGAGTAAAGTGAGTATTCCAACTCAGTGAGTAATAAAGGTAAATAATAACTGAACAGCAAGAAACCACGTAAAGCAAGTCATCATGCTATATAGTATAGTGTAACCCTTTGAGAAAACAATGAAACCGTGAAATCTTTGGAAATATCTAGACTCAGTTTTAAACCTCTTTTGAAAACATCTTTTTCAAATAGTTAAACAACTGAATGCGAAATAGATAGTGCAAGTCAGCACATAAGTCAGTCTCTAGGGCACTGCACTGCATTAACAAATAACACCAGGGTATCAGGTAAACAGTACAAGGAGTAGCATGGACGCCAATGAAATGCGAGTGCTGGAACGTCATGACAGATAATACAAATAGGAAAAAATGCATGAGTGCAATGCAATGCATATGATGGTATACTCCGGTACCTACTGCGGCGTGCAGCCCGAGCCATCCATATATTTAACGTCGACGGCGCTCACTGGGGGTGTGTACAGACAACGGAGGGGTTCCGACGACCCAAGCACTATAATATCACAAGGCCTGGAAGCCTACTCACCTCTCCTACGCTTACTGGAATGGGCTCAGACTCCGAAGGGGCTCCTACAGACCAAGCTCAATAATCAAGCCATCTCGTGGCGTCAACCAGGCCCTCGGCCTCAATATCAATACAGTACCGCTGCGGCGCGCAGCCCGAGCCAACCATATATCCAGAATTCACTATAACACAACTGCGGCATGCAGCCAGATTCATGCTCAATCCAGAAATGCACATAAGCCACTTGGGCAATATTAAAATAACAGTTCTCAGCTCAACACATCAATAAAATGTTGTTTAAGTTTTCAAATCTTAGAAAAATGACTGAGTTTGCAAATCAGTATTAAAACACTGGACCGAAATCAAATAGTATGCAAAATAATGCGAAAACAGTGATATCAATCCCTGAAGGATTCACATAGTTGGCACGAACCCCTAACATGGCAATCAACCCAAATTATGATGATAACAAGTAGTTTCAGCCAAATACGCAGTAAAAATCAACAACCGGGATGGACCAAGTCACAATACCTAACGGTGCTCTACCCCACGCTCTTATCCGGCATGCAAGTCACCTCAAAACAACACTATGATGTGCAAATCCGGGGTTTCAAACCCTGAGACTATCATTTACAATCATTACTCATCTCGAACCGGTGGAATCTCTAGACCACGACCCCTTTGCTCCTCGAACCAGCCTCCACGCACGTCGAATCTATCCAAAATCAGAGCGAATACATCACAATATTCTAAGTGAACAATACCCAATCGAAAACAATCGAGAAATAGCAAAAATCTCGAAACTAGGAAAACCCGAGCTCCGGGCTCGCTTCCTGAAAAATTACAAAACTCACATTACTGGATTCCTCGTCTCGCCACGAGTTCATACATATCAAATTTACCAAAATCAGAGTTCAAATGCCCTTTCAAATCCCAAATTTTCATTTCCAAAAACCAAGCCCTAGTTCTTCCAATTTCTACCCAATTTTCCAAGAATTAAAGGTTGATTCTTCAATAAAATAGCGTTTCTAGGTCACGAGACTTACCTCCAATAAATTCCCGTCAAAATCCTCTTCAATTTATGCCAAAAAGCTCTTAAGGTGGCCAACAATGGAGGGAATAATGAATGGGGTCGCGGATGAAATAATATAAAAACCCCTCTGGATGCCCTGATTTAACCCTATGCGAACGCGGTCAAAGCCCCATGCGTTCGTGATGAACAAACTTTTGCAAACCATAATTTACTCTACGCAAACACTTCTTCCTGAACGCGAACGCTATGTTTTAAGTTCTACTATTACGCAAACGCGTTGCCTATCACGCGAACGCGATGACTTACATCCTCCAACTACGTGAACGCGGCCCCTACATCGCGATTGCGATGAACTACCTGGCAGAGCCCCAGGCCCCCTTCTATGCGAGCTCGGGACCACCCACGCGAACGCGAAGACCATTTTTCAGGCCTCTCAACTTTACTCTCTGCGTTCACGACACACCCTACGGGAACGCGATGAACAAAACCTCTGCAATAACACAACTGAAAACCTGCAATACTATAAGTCCAAAAAATGATCCGTTTGATCACTCGAAATCACCCCGAGGCCCCCGGGACCTCAACCAAAAATACCAACCCATCCTAAAACATTATTCAAACTTTCTCCAATCATCAAAACACATCAAACAATGCTAAACCATTAAATCACGTTGGATTCAAGCCTAAGTTCTTCAAAAACTTCCGAAACGCGCATTCGATTAAAAACCTGACCAAAACACTTCCGAATGACCTGAATTTTTGCGCACACATCCAAAATCACCCAACGAAGCTACTGCAACACTCGGAATTCCATTCCGACCCTCGGATCAAAATCTCACCCTTCAACCGGAATTCGCCAAAATACTAACTTTGCCAATTCAAGCCTAATTCTACACCGGACCTCCAAAATCAATTTCGATCGCACTCCTAAGCCAAAAATCATCCCCCGAAGCTAATCGAATCACCGGAAATCACATCCGATCCCTCTAACTCAATAGTCAATATTCGGTTGACTTTTTCAAAATAAGCCTTCCTTAAAGAGACTAAGTGTCTCATTTCCTACCAAAACCAATCCAAATCAACTCTAACATACCAAATACTGTTAATGAAACATGAAGAAGCATAAAACGTGGGAAATGGAGCGGTAACTCATGAGACAACGGGTCGGATCGTCACATGCCCGTAGGAATTTACTTTAACTAATTGTTCAAAAAAAAAAATGAAAACTTTCTTTATCACGACTGCAAGTGTCCATGAATGGCTGTATTAATGTACATTAGAAAGATAATACTTAGAAAATAATTTATTGCTTATGCGTTTAAGAAAGTTGCACTACTTGTGGAATATGGATACATTTTACTATTCTTATTTTCGAGATATGTAGAAATCATGAATTTGGATTTCCCTTTCATTGAAGGTTTAGACATCATGCCTATAGGTTTAATAATATTTTCTTCATTGGAGTGATTCAAATGAGAGCATTTATTTTGTCTCTTCCATTATTTTGAATACCAGAGACCATGTCTAGGATTTAATGCCATGTTAGAAGTTGCCTATATGGAAATCTCCATTCTATGAACATGACATTATATAATCTTATATGTTATTTATGATGTCTGGAACATATTCTAATAGTAAAGATATCTTATTCATTATAATCTTACCCAAACTGACTCTTCTCCAAGCCTTCAAGCCGTTAACTATAATTGGATTTGGCACCTTCACATACCTCCTGAATTCTTGTTTTGTATATGGTTACTTTGTCACGACAGACTTCCCACAGCTGTGTATTTGAACAAAATACATGTTATTACTTCTTCACTATGTCCACAATGTGGTTTAGTTCCTGAAACTATACAACATATTTTCTTTGAATGCAACAATGCTGCCGCACTTTGGACAGCACTTAAGATAGATATAAAGCCATTCAGTAACTCAGCAACTACTAATAATGTTGACAGGTGGAACAATTTCATAAGATACCCGCAATTATCATCTAATAATAGCATCCCCTTATCAACTATGGTATCCTTTGCACTATGGCAGATTTGGACTGTCACGAATAAGAATTTTTTTGAACATTCACACCTTAAGACAAGCAGTCAATTAGTTTATAACCAAGCTGCGGAATTTTACTATCTTACAAATGCAAAAAAATCTAGGCCTTCATATTTGCCTCTTTACATCAAATGGCATCCACCTGAGGGACATGGATTTAAGTTAAATATAGATGGCTCTACATCTCCTAGGCAAGATATTTGTGGCATTGGTGGCTGCTTTAGAAATCATCTTGGCAATTGGGTTTTAGGGTTTGCAGGACATGCACAACATGGATCCAGCCTTCAAACTGAGATAATAGCACTCTTCATGGGCCTCAAATTAGCTGTTCAATATCATGTCACCTTTGATCATTGAGACAGATGCAACTGCAATATTAGAATTACTTACTACCCCTATGATTAAATATGCTAACATGATCAATGATTTTAGGTTCTTACTCCGTCAGCTTGATAACCCAAAGGTACAAAGCATCTATCGTGAACAAAACTTTGTGGCAGATGGTTTGGCTAGGCATGGAGCAACTACTGTGGAGGCTCGTTGTATACTTTTTTCAAGTCCTCCCCCTTTTGTGTTCAACTTGTACCAGCAAGATCAGGCTGGAATGCTCCATAGAAAAATGTTAAATTCCTGTACTATGTTAATTAGAAGTAGTTCCACCGGTACTGGTGCTTGTAGTAATGTTACTACTCCTAGTTTAGTAGTTAATGTTCTTAGTAGTAGTTGTAATCTGATCCAGTATATGCATCCACCTGACTCTTATGTATCTGTTTAAGTACTAAGTATATATAATATGTGTATCCTTTTAACAAAAAAAGATGTTTCTATACATAATGTGGTTAAATATGCAATGGTTATTTCAACTGATTTATTAAACACTCTCTTGAGGACTAGATACTACTTTTTCCACTTAAAAGAATTTAACTCTTAGCTTGTTGTAATTTAATTTGAACAAAGAGTTATAAAACCAAATTTTAAATCCATATGAACAATTGTCTCCTTACTTTGCTATCATGTTGTACCTAATATGCCAATTTGTGAATTTTTGATGGTCAGACGGTATAAAATATTGCTATAGGCAGAAATATAAAAATTTGAATGTGAGATACACGCTGGCTTTAGAGCTTAGACTTGTATGTAATGATACTGCTATAGGGCCTTGTGTATGTGTTTATGCGACATGACCATGAATGGTTTATTCTTTTAGTTTTAAATAAATGATGCCTTAATTAATATGTCATAGTAATGCATTAAAAAGTGTTAACTTAGTTTGCAAATCCTGCCCATGATTATATTAAAAGAAACAGGATATGTGCTTTCCTCTTTTAGTTCATGGCCAGTAGTTATTCTGTTGACTTCAATATCCTCCATAAAGAACAAACTTTTATATTGATAAGGTGTTTTAGCATGACTGTAGGAATTGTGGTGCTTCACCATTTTTATCTTCAGCTAGTTGTGCATACGATTTGTAATGTTAAGTTTATATTTTTCATTCTTTATTTTTTTTTCTTTTTTTGCATGTACACTTCGAAGCAAATGGAGTCTTAATTCGAGACTCTAGCAGTGGAATCGCATAGAGACTCAACACTACTACTACCACATGGAGTCATTGCATACCATATTCCTTAGATGCACCGGATAGCGAAAAAAAATAAGCTAAATGCTTGGGGAAGCCTATGGCGTCTTACATTTCTTTTCTTTGTCATTCATGCTACTTGACTTCTACTTGTGATTTGAGTTATCTCCAATTTCTGGGATTATGTGTTAAAATTCGTATTAGCATAGTTTGTTTAATCATGTAAAATCTTACTTTTATTATCTATTTGGTACTATCTTATTCACGTAAATTTAGTATCTAATATAAGAACTTAGAATCAGTTTTTAAAGTGACGCTTCAAAACCTTTTCATCAAAATTATTTTCTATTGGCCTTGTGTTAAACTTTCGTAAACACGAGATTTTTAAGTACAACGAAATGANAAAATCTTACTTTTATTATCTATTTGGTACTATCTTATTCACGTAAATTTAGTATCTAATATAAGAACTTAGAATCAGTTTTTAAAGTGACGCTTCAAAACCTTTTCATCAAAATTATTTTCTTTTGGCCTTGTGTTAAACTTTCGTAAACACGAGATTTTTAAGTCCAACGAAATTATTTCTAAAGTATGTATATTAAACTATTTTCGTAAGTCCTAAACCTTTTAAAGAACGATTTCAATTGTTGGGTTTGTCAAGTAACTATGGGGTTTAAACATTTTCCTAGAAGTTAAAGTCAAAATAAAATTTACATCTGGAGTTTGAAATGCATTAAAGTAATTATCTTCTTTTTTCCAGAAACATCTATAGTTTTGTAATGACTCACTTCTTTAACACAACACTAGCATACATATATTCTCTAATTGACAATTATTTTTCTTGACAAACGTTTGACACTTAGTCCTAAAATTGATTAACCTAAGTTTGGCCGGTTAACCATATTTAATGGGTCATATAGAGAGCTTAATACCTTCTCTTTAAGATTAATTAGAACCCCTACCTATAATCTCAAGGTTAAAAAGACCACAAAAACAGAGTAAGCTTAAGCATCACTTAGCTAAAATTGGTGTCCTAATTCACCATTGAAATAATTAGGTGGCGACTCTTTTAACTAATTAAACCTTTAGATTTACTAATATGTTATACTCTAATTGACCCATGTTAAAATGGGGTATAACAGTAATATCTCTTCAAATGAACAACATTCCATTGTGAAGGTAGTATTTTTCCATCCATTGTCTCCAATTCATATGCTCCTTTTCCTGCAATATCACGAACTCTATTGGGTCCTTCCCAAGTTGGACTTAATTTACCCGTGTTGGCTGCTTTTGCAGATTGAAAAACCTTTTTAAGCACGAAATCCCCAACTTTGAAGAATATGAGGCGTGCTTTCCTGTTGTAATATCGTTCTATGACTTGTTTTTGTGCTGCCATTCTTATTAATGCAGCTTCTCTTCTCCCTTCAAGTAAATCTAAATTGACTCGAATCTCCTTGTAATTAGATTCTTGTGTTGCTTGTGTGAATCATGTGCTTGGTTCTCCTACCTCAACTGAAATTAAAGCCTCAGCTCAGTAAACCAATGAAAATGGTATTTCTCCTGTGCTCATTTTTGTAGTTGTGCGATATGCCCATAAAACTTCAGGTAACACTTCAGACCAGTTACCTTTTGATTCCTCTAATCGCTTCTTTAAATTATTGATAATAACCTTGTTTGTTGATTCTGCTTGCCCATTACCCATCGGATGATAAGGTGTAGACGTAATCTTTTTAATTTGCCAACTCTGAAAGAACTCTGTGATGTGAGCTCCAACAAATTGAGGTCCATTATCACATACGATTTCCTTTGGTACACCGAATCGACATATGATATTCCGCCAAATAAAATCTTTGACTTCCTTTTCTCGCACCTGTTTAAATGCTCCTGCTCCATTTAGTAAAATAATCAGTAAGTACGAGCAAAAAATTTACCTGCCCTTTTGCTTGTGGTAATGGTCCTACTATATCCATTCCTATTTCATGAATGGCTATGGCGCAATGACCGGATGGAATAACTCTGCAATTCTATGCATATTGTTACCGTACCTCTAACATTTATCACATTTAGCCACGAAACTTTCTTCTTCTTCTTCTTCTTCTTCCATTTTAGGCCAATAATAACCTGCCTTAATTAAAGTCCTTACCAGTGATCTTCCTTCTGTGTGATTCCCGCAATGCCCTCGTGTATTTCTCTCATTACATACTTCGTATACGAAGGTCCGAGGCATATTGCTGGGGGACCACCAAACATTTTTCGGTATAAATTACCTTGCTTAAAGCAGTACCGAGCAACCTTTTTTCGTAGCGCATGAGCTTTTTTCTTATTATTAGGGACAGTACCATACTGCAAAAAAGCAACAATCTCGTTCCTCCAATCCCAAGTTAAATTATTAAAATTTACCTCTTTCTTATCAATTTCGAGAACTGAATGAAATAAATGTATAACTAAGGCATTTGCACCACTTGCTACATCAACTGCAAATTCGAGGTTAGCTAGGGCGTCTGCTTCAATATTTTCATCCCTTGGTATTTGTATAACTTTCAAGGTTTGAAATTGCTTTATCAATTCTCATACCATTTCTAAGTACTCTTGCATCTTTGCTTGCCTAGCTGTATAAGTCCCCAACATTTGATTGACCACGAGTTGTGAATCACTCTTGATTATAATCTGATTTATGCCAAGTTCTCGTGCCGATTCTAGACCTGCAATCATAGCCTCATACTCTACTTCATTATTGGTTATGGAATGACATTTAATAGCTAGTCTAACGGTTTCACCCATATGTGGTACCAAGACAACCCCTAAACCTGCACTTTTTACGTTAGATGAGCCATCAGTGAATAAAGTCCAAATTCCTGGGTTAGCACCATTTAAAACTTGCAGTTTTTTTCTTGCTTCTAATTGCATCCCCTAGCTAAAATCAGCCACGAATTTGGCTAATACTTGTGATTTTATAGCAGTTCTAGGTTGGTAGGTGATTTCATATTCACTTAACTCTATAGCCCACTTGGCCAACCTGCCTGATAATTCATGCTTATTTAATATATTACGCAAAGGGTAGGCAATTACTACAACAGTAGGATGATACTGAAAGTAAGGTCTTAACTTTCTAGACGCCATAATTAATGCAAGTGCAAGTTTTTCTAACTGAGGATACCGCATTTCCACATCTAACAAAGATTTACTAACATAAAAGATAGGGGATTGTTTACCTTGTTCTTCTCGAACTAATATATCACTTACCACTACCTCTGAAAGAGCAAGGTATATGAGTAGTCTTTCCCCAGCCTTTGGTTTTGCCAGCAAAGGTGGATTTGATAAGTATGTTTTTAAATTCCTAAGTGCATCTTGATATTCCTCGTTCCATTCAAAATAATCATGCTTTTTAAGGGCTGAGAATAATTTAAAACACTTCTCTGATGATTTAGAAATGAATCATTCCAAAGCTGCGATTCTCCCTGTTATTCTTTGAACTTCTTTCTTGTTCGAAAGTATATCAGGAATTTCTTCAACGGCTTTAATCTGTACAGGATTCACTTCAATACCACGGTTAGAAAAAAGAAAACCTAAGAATTTACCTGATGCAACACCAAATGCATATTTTTCAGGATTTAATTTCATATTAAATTTTCGCAAAATTTTAAATGTTTCAGTCAGATGCGATATATGATCTCTAGGATGCTGAGTTTTACCAAGCATATCATCTATATAAAACTCCATGTTTTTTTCCAAATGCTCTTGGAACATTTTAGTTACCAGTCTTTGATACATTGCACCTGCACTTTTTAGACCAAAAGGCATTATTTTATAACAGTAAGTTCTCATGTCTGTTATAAATGAAGTTTTTTCTTCATCTGCTGGATCCATTTTAGTTTGATTGTAAGCTGAATATGCATCTAAAAAACTTAACAGTTCATGCCCTGTAGTAGCGTCAGTTAATTGATCTATATGAGGTAATGGAAAAGAATCTTTAGGACAAGCTTTGTTAAGATCTGTGTAATCTACACAAACCCGCCACTTACCGTTCTTCTTTGGAACTAAAACAGTGTTAGCTAACTAGCTATGATACTTTACCTCATGAATAGAACCAATTTTTAACAATTTTTGCACCTCATCCTATATCACCTGATTTTTGAAAGTGCCTTGCTTTCTTTTATTTTTTTGACAGGTGGATGAGAGGTTGTAATGACCCGACCCGTCATTTATTATATTTCAGCCCCGTTATCCCCGTTATATGTTTCCCCGTATATTAATATGCGTGTTTGGTGAGTTTGAAGTGGTTTGGGTGGAAATTGGATAGAAATGAGACAAATAGTCTCTTTAAGAAAAGCTTAAGTTGGAAAAGTCAACCCGACGTTGA
>MU753653.1:0-14782 GCA_026770625.1 Nicotiana glauca
AACAGTAGGCGAAACAGGTTTAGAATTCAAACAAAAGTCTAGTAAAGGCAAACAAAAGCTCAGTAAGAAAATGGTTAAGGAACACATAAGCTAGACACGTGAAAACATGTTGTAGAAACAGTAGAAGAGATAACAGAGCACAAGTAGAAGAACATGCATAATAACTGCAAAACATAAGAACATAGGAGAAAATATGCACAAGAGAAAACACATAAGAACAAAGCATATACAGGCAGATTCACATAAAGAAAGAAGAAGAAGAAGAAACAGAAATCATTTTAAAAGTTTTGGAAACCCTAAATTGAAACTGACTAATTTTGAAAAGAGAAATTTGGGAAAAAGCTTTGAAACCTCGAGTACACCACAGATCTATCACAGATCTAAGAAAATAAAGAGAGAAAGAACCTCGAACAGCTTTCAGGGTTTCTCAGAAACCCTAGAAACGAGAAGGCTTGGAAAGGATCTGGCCTGGAACAGGTCTGGACCATATCTAGGCTCTTGAGGCTCGAAATATCGGAACGGAGCCGGAGAAGCCACAGGAACACAAATCGACGGAGGATCTGAACAGGCCTCGTTGAGGTTGAACCTCGAAAGCCTTGAATAGCCGCAATTTGGGGTGAAGGGAAGTGAACACAGGCTGTCCATGGACTGAAAAGCCATGGACTCTGGTGGGATTTGGTCGGAAAAGACGATAGAGGCAGCTTGGGTTTCGAGTGTTAGAGAGCGTTTGAGAGAAGGGGAGGGTTTGAGGGCGGCAGTCGAAGTGAAATGAGAGATAGGGTTAGGGTGATTTGAAATTAAAAAGGAAAGAGTGGTTGTGGGTCGTTGATCAAAATGATCAACGACCAGGATTAAAAGATGAAACGGACGGGTTTAATTAAATGGGTAAAGGGTCGGGTTAAATGGCATTGGGTCGTCGATTTGGGCTGGATTTGGGGTCAAAATTGAGATGCCCAAATAGGCTACAATTGAAAGTGATTGAGGCCATAATTGAAATAGCCAATTTTTCCCTTTTAATTTTTATAAAAATAGTAAAAGATATTTTAAAAATCAAATTAAAAGTACTAAGTTAGTAAATAATATGTAAGTATTAAATTAAAAATATTGGGATTGATTTTGTAATTAAAATTGCTATTAAATCTGAAAGTGGGCTAAAATTACAATCTCATGCAACTTAGTTTTAAAATACCAAATGGACTTGTAAAATTATACAAAAATCATGTAAACTATGTTTTGATGCATATGTGAGAATAAAATAAACTATTCTCCAAAATGGCAAGTTTTGGGAATAATTATTGGGATTTATGGTGTAAAAATAGGCCATAAATTAGTTTTAAAATCCTTTTAAAATGCCAAAATCTTTTGGGATGCTCATATATGCATACATATGCTATTTTGGAAGTATTTTGAGTATAAAAGTACATAGGGAAAAATTGGGTATCAACATCCATTTGACGCCGCCGGCTCGATTGGCCCAGTGACATCCATTCCCCAAGCAACGAAGGGCCATGGTGCCGACATTGTATGCAATTTAGATGGTGGAGAATGAATCAAATCTCCATGTACTTGGCATTGATGACACTTTCGCACGAAACTGATACAATCTCGTTCCATAGTAAGCCAATAATAACTTGCTCGGAGAATCTTCTTTGCCAATACATATCCACTCATATGAGGTCCACAAACTCCCGCATTAACTCGTTCATGATAGCTGTAGCATGTTTAGCATACATGCACCTTAATAAACCAAGAATCTGGAGTTCTTTTGTACAACAATCCTCCACTGAAGAAAAATCCACTTGCCAAGCGTCTAATGGCTCTCTTTTGATCCCATGTGGCATGTGCCAGCTATACCCCCATCTTGAGGTATTCTTTGATATCATGAAAACATGGCTCACCATCAAGCTCTTCTTCTACCGTGTTACAATAGGCATGCTGATCTCGGACCTGAATCAGCAACGGGTCCATATAAGCATATCCGATTGATGCAACATCGACACCAAAGTGGCCAAAGCGTCATCAACTTCATTATGAATCCATGGAATATGCCTGAAGTTTATCGACTGAAACCATTGACAAAGTTCATGCAAACACTACCGGTACGGTATGAGCTTTAAGTCTCGTGTCTCCCATTCTCCCTGAATCTAGTGCACCAAAAGATCCGAGTCACCCATGACCAAGATCTCCTGGACACCCATGTTTATGGCCAACCTCAAACCCAAGGTACATGCCTCGTATTCAACCATGTTATTGGTGCAGTAGAAGCGAAGTTGAGCTTAAACAGGGTAGTTCTGCCCTGTCTCAGAAATAAGTACCGCTCCTATCCCGACGCCTTTGGTATTGGCAGCCCCATCAAAGAACAACTTCCACCCTGGATTTTCGACCTGTTCTAATTCCTTGACGTGCATTGTCTCCTCATTAGGGAAATATGTCTTTAAAGGTTCATACTCATCATCAACTGGGTTCTCGGCTAGATGATCAGCCACCACTTGTGCTTTCATCGCAGTACGAGTCACGTAGACAATATCAACTTCCGTGAGCAAGATTTGCCACTTTGCGAGCCTCCCTGTGGGCATGGGCTTCTGAAAAATGTACTTCAATGGGTCCAACTAAGAGATGAGATAGGTGGTATATGATGACAAGTAATGTTTCAATTTCTGCGCTACCCAGGTTAAAGCACAACACGTTCTCTCAAGCTGAGTGTAAAATACCTCATAAGATGTGAATTTCTTGCTGAGGTAGTAAATCGCCTGCTCTTTCTTTCCTTTGACGTCATGCTGCCCCAGTACACAGCCAAAAGAGTTATCCAAAACTGTCAAATAGAGGATCAAGGGTCTTCCCACCTCTGGCGGAACCAACACAGGTGGACTGGCCAAATACTCCTTAATCTTGTCAAATGCTGCCTGACATTCATCCGTCCATCTGACCGCAACATCTTTCTTTAGCAGCTTAAAGATAGGCTCGCAAGTTGTTGTAAGCTGGGTGATGAACCTGCTGATATAATTCAACCTGCCAAGCAAACTCATCACCTCTTTCTTGCTTTTTGGCGGTGGTAACTCCTGAATGGATTTGATCTTGGACGGGTCTAACTCAATACCGCGTCGACTTACCACGAACCCCAATAACTTCCCCGACGGAACTCCAAATACACACTTCGCTGGATTAAGTTTGAGGTTGTACCTGCGAAGCCTCTGGAAAAACTTCCTCAGGTCTTTAACATGGTCACATTGCTTCCTTGACTTTATGATAACGTCATCTACATAGACCTCAATTTACCGATGTATCATGTCATGGAACATGGTGGTCATCGCCCTCGTATATGTTGCCCATGCGTTCTTCAACCCAAATGGCATGACCCTATAACAATACGTCCCCCAAGGTGTGATGAATGCCGTCTTTTCCGCATCTTCCTCATCCATTAAAATCTGGTGATAGCCCGCATAACAAACCACGAAGGAACCAATCTCATGTTTGGCACAATTGTCAATCAATATATGGATGTTTGGCAGTGGGAAGTTGTCTTTTGGACTCGCCTTATTGAGATGACGGTAATCAACGCACACTCTGGTCTTTTCATCCTTCTTGGGTACAGGCACAACATTAGCTAACCAGGTGGGATACCGAGTGACCCGGATGGCCTTCACATTAAACTGCTTGGTGACCTCTTCTTTGATTTTCACACTAATATCTGTTTTAAATTTCCTCAGCTTCTGCTTGACAGGAGGGCATGCTGGGTCTGTGGGAAATTTGTGGACCACCAAATCGATACTTAAACCCGGCATATCGTCATATAACCACACAAAAACATCTTTGTACTCAAGCAGCACTTTGATTATCTCCTCTCTGAGCGGAGGCTCAAAATGGACACTTATTTTTGTTTCCCGTACATTCTTCTGATCCCCTAAATTGATTGCCTCTGTGTCGTTCAGACTAGGTTTGGGTTTTTCCTCAAATTGGCTTAGTTCTTTACTGATTTTTTCAAAGGCTTCCTCATCATCATATTCTACCTCGTCATCATACTCAATTTCTTGAATTATTATTTCGGAGTTAGATTGGTAATCAAGACTAGGCCGGAGACTCCTCATGCATGACATGTCAGTGAAACCAACATAAAAGGGATTGTACAAGAAAGAAAAGAAAGAAAAAATAAAGGCTATCAGTAATGAAAAAGGAAGGACATTGCATTTCATTAAAATTGTAAGATAACAAGGTTTAACTCATTCGAACGGATGGAACATAGCATCCGAATTACAACCTTGAAAATAATCCAGATTAATTTGAAAGGAAAATCAAAACTAACTACCACGACTCCCTCCGGGTAGGAAGATGAGTAGCTTCCCAATTATTAAGCTTCACATGGGGCCCCACGAACTGCACATCTGCTTTGCTTAGACCTTCGCCTGCCTCCACCACATTCACATCGTCAAACAGCTTTTCAAACCTCTCAATCAGCTCCTTGTTGGGTTCTATCACCACAGAATGAAGCATTGCCATTGCTGGGCGTCTCTTAGTACCAGGGCGGACAAAGGAACGGGAAAGGCGAGGAATTGGTTTTGGAAGGGTCCATGCTCTCTTTTTCATCTTCTTAGCTTGCCTTATGTTAGCAGTAGTGGGCTTAAAGCCTAAACCAAAAGTATCTAGGTTTCCAGGAAGAGATACCGGCTGTATGATGCCCTGTAACGAAGCACCCAAGCCTTTTCCAGGTAAGAATCCATTTTTTATCATTTCTGAAGCCACCATGACAAATGTAGCAGCTACCCTGGGCACAGGAATACACTCTCCTTCCAAGATTTTTGCAACTGATACTATATCCAATACTTGGTAAACCCATGGACCTTTGTCAACCTAAGCTTTGTCGAAAGGCATAATGGTATTACACGAACTATCCTCTCCATGCACAATAATTTCCTGCCGGTCCCACTCGAATTTGATCATCTGATGCAAGGTAGACGACACTACTTTTGCTGCATGAATCCAAGGTCAGCCTAGCAAGAGATTGTAAGAAATAGCCACGTCGAGCACCTGGAACTCCATAGTAAATTCAACTTGTCCTATTGTCAGCTCCAATACAATATCCCCGACTGTGTCCTATCCTCCCCCATCAAATCCCCGCATGCAAATGTTATTCTTGTGGATCCTCTCACTGTCCACTTTTAACTTTTCCAGGGTGGATAGAGGACAAATGTTCACACTGAACCCGTTGTCGATTAGCACCCGGGTGACCACTGAGTCTTCACATTTCACCGTGAGGTAGAGCGCTTTATTATGCTCAGTGCCCTCCAAAGGCAGCTCATCATCAGAAAATGTAACCCTGTTGAACTCAAAAATCTTACTTGTTATTTTCTCCAGATGATTCACAGAGATCTTATCAGGAACATGGGCTTCATTCAGAATCTTCATTTACGCCCCGCAGTGCTCGCCCGAATGGATCAATAGAGATAGTAATGAAATATGTGCCGGGGTTTTCCTCAACTGTTCTACAATGGAATAATCTTGCGCCCTCATCTTCTTTAAGAATTCTTCCGCCTCTTCTTCAGTTACGACCCTTTTCACTGGTGCTAGATTATCTTTGGCTGCTTTAACCTTTCTCAGCGCTTCAGAGGCAAAGCATCTCCCTGAATGAGTCAGCCCATGGGTTTCACAAACTTCTTCTTTAACTTCCTTCCCATTGTACGTCACAGTCACTCGGCCGTAATTCCACGGGACGGTCTTTTCACTGATTATTGGCAATTGAGTTACTAGCTTAATGATAACCGGCTCCGTGTGAGCCCCTTTCACTATTACAATGGGCTTGGCAACTGCTCCCGGTACCATCACTTTGACTGGTTCTTGTTTTACTGCATCACTGTTCAACGGCTCCTTCTTTATCACCCCCACCGATTTCCTAACTGTCTCTCCTTTCTTGATCAATTCTTTCCCACTGGTTGGTTTCTCATGTGACCTGTCTTCACTGGCCTAGATCATCATCACGATTTGTGATGGCTTCTTATATTTCCCCTTTTCCACTAACTCAATCATATGAGTCTCATGATGGGTTGGCAACGGATTCTGATGTTAGGCGTCTCTGGGGTCTGCACCTCAATTCGGCGGGTATCAATGAGCTCCTGGATGGCCGTTTTCAAATGCCAGCACTTCTTTGTATCATGCCCCGAGGCACCCGAGCAATACTCGCAACTTACCGAATGATCCAGGTTCCTTGGGTGAGGATTTGGTATTTTGGGTTCAATCGGACTTAACATGCCCAATTGTCTCAATCTGTGGCATAAGCTGGTGTAAGATTCTCCCAATGGTGTGAAAGTTTTCTTCTTCTGCAGCCTGTCATTTTTAGAAACAAGGTTGGGTCGAAAATCGGGTCCAGTGGGGTTTCTGTAGGCTCTCGGAGGTGGGTAGGTATTTTGAGTATGGTAAGTATTTTGAGAGGTGGGTGCTCGCCATGGCGCCTGAGATTGGGGGTATGTTTGGTCATGGTGGACGGAGAAGTGGGGGCTGGAGGTGGATAGTAGTGTTGTAGCGGGCCATACGGGTTGTGTGGGGAGGTTTGGGGATGGGGGCGCGGTTGGTGATAATATGATGATGGACCCCTGGACCAAGCTCTTGATTCTACTACTGTAACATCTTCCTTTTTCTTCTTTACCAATACCCCTCCAGTGCCGCTCTGGATGGCCTGGGTAGTTGCTTTAATCGTTGAATAGCTCATAATTTTGTTAGTCTTGAGACCCTCTTCCACCATACTTCCCATTTTCACTACCTCATTAAAAGTTTTCCCAACTGCCGACACCAGATGACCATAATAAGTAGGCTCCAAAGCCTGCAAAAAATAATCGACCATCTCGCCTTCCTTCATTGGAGGATCAACTCTGGCGGCCTGTTATCTCCATCAAAAACCGTACTCTCTGAAGCTTTCACCCGGCTTCTTCTCGATTTTGGTCAATGACAGCCGGTCCGGGACAATCTCTAAGTTGTACTGAAAATGGCCTGCGAATGCTTGGGCCGAATCATCCCACGTGTACCATTGGGCATGATCCTATCGCGTGTACCATTCCAATGCCGCACCACTGAGATTTTGACTAAAGTACGCCATCAATAACTTATCCCTTCCCCCAACGCCTCTCATTTTACTGCAAAATCCCTGCAGATGGGCTACTGGTCACCATGTCCGTCGTACAGATCAAACGTGTGTAATTTGAATCTTGCGGGCAACTGGACGTCAGGAAACAAGCACAAGTCCTTGTAGGCCACACTCACATGTCCTCCTAGGCCTTGCATATTTCTGAATGATTGCTCCAAGCTTTTCACCTTTCGTATCATCTCCTCCTGCTCAGGGTTTTTGGGGGGCTTTTCTTCTTCAGCTGAGACATCAAGGTGGGGAGTATAAGAGTATAGTTCGGGAGGTTTGAAAGTGGGCTCGGGGGGGTAATAGTGGTTTTCCTGAGTTTGGAACAAGGGCTCGCTAGAAGATCTGTGTAACGCGGCGGGTGGAGGAGCCACAAACACAGGAGCAATTGGTGGTGGAGGGCATGGATTTTGTTTAGGCGGTGGGGGTGGTGGTGTTTGGGAGGTAGTTGCATAGTATTATTGGTAGGTAGGGTAGGCCAGAGAGGAATTCACTGTGGGGGGATCTTGTGGTTGAGCTAATTGAGGGATGTAAGCAGGGTTGGCAGGATAGGTTGGCAGTGGGTGTCCTTTTGACCAGGCCTGGTACATTTCGGCCATCTGTTGTTTCAACTTATACATCTCCTCTTTCATGGCGTTGACATCTACCACCTCTTCTTCCCTAGACGGGTTGACAACACTTGTTTCTAGCTCTTGGTTGACCATTTTTGATGTATCCTTGGAAAGGGTGTTATATGGGTGGGTTGCCAGAATGCCAATCAACTGAACCACCTGTCTGAACTCATCATCAACAACAACATTGTTAGTGGTTAGGGCATTAACAAATAGATAACCGCACATTTGGGGCATGAATGCACCTAGGCAGTTAACGGTTTCTAGTATGCATTTGCTCGACCGCTTGTGTCATCTCGGCTTTATTTATTCTTGACTGTGACTTCTTTCTTTTATTCTTGCCTTTGTTTCTTTTTACTTTGCCATTGTTTCTTTGTTTCGGATTTTCCCTTCTCTTTTGTTTCTCTTTTCTCTCCCATTTTTTCATTTATCTCTCCGCTCTTCCTTTCTTTTGGCTTTTTATTCTCACTTTATTTTCTCTTTTTATACGGCTATGGTCGGATCCTATGGAGATTGCCTACGCATTGTGACCATGCCTGAATCAGATCAAATGCAATAAATAGAAACAACAATGTTTTTGGAATTTTCAATTTTACTAATAGCAGCATTTGACTCAAGATTGACGCATGAAGACAGCTAACAGACTCTAAATGAAAAAATGGGCTACAAACTCCATCAAAAATTATTCAACATTAAAATGAAAGTGTGGACTGACTCGAAAAGAAAATACAGACTCAGATAACTGACAAACTCTAGTGAAAGAAAAATACAAACTCTAATGACAATCATGAATACATTAAAGCTCCCGGTGTCCGCGGGACATCGTTCGGTCTCGCCGCGGGCCTATATGCAAGTTTCCCTTGGAGTCTGTCCAGGTCACTCATTATCTGTTTCACAAATATCATCACTGAGGAAAAGAAGGTAGTCTGAGTTAGGTTCTCACACATTTGGCATTTCCTGGTGATGTAATGAGCAATAGCTAGGATTCTTTCTCTAATTATGACTTTTTCTTGAAGCAACCGCCCTATCTGTTCGGCCCTGGCCTCCAAAGTCTGCTGATTTCACTCCTGGAGTTGTTGCAGGTCCATTTCTAATTGTGCTAAAGCTGTATAGTAGTGCTCCCTTTCAACCTTGAACTCTTTTGCTTGTTTAATCATTTTGTTTTCTACGGTAATGACCTTTTTCCTCAATCTGGCGACCTTATTATCATGTTCTTCTCTCAACTGTTGAATCATGCGGGCTCGTTCTTCTGTATTTTAAGCCAACTATTTTCAAACTCCGGCTAGTTCCCTTTCTGCTTTGTTGAGGTCGAAACTATAGTCGTGTACTTTTTGCCTTAAATTTTCTATAAGCTTTGCATCTTTGGCACTCCTAACAGGGTTTTTAGCCGCTATTTTCATTTTTTGGATTTGGGCTCGTAAGGCTTCATTTTCTTTAGCCAATTTGTTTTTCTCACCCTCATCAGCTGCAACTTGCACACTGTTTCAAACCTAAGGTCTTGGACCTTCTTTTCCAGCTCGCCTATCTTTGCCCTGTACTCATTTTCTTTGGCTAACTAGGCCCACTGTTCTTGCGATGATTCGGTAAATTCCTGGATGTGAGGTTTTTTAGTTGGTCTCTCATGCTCACATTCTCTCCTATACCAAGCAAGGTGCCCCTGGCGACACTTCGCCTTTGGCCCGATCCTGCACGCAATTATCTGCTTTTAAGTATTGGCATTCATTCCAGACCTGGCGAACTCTTGCTTCAGGAAACTGTCCGTCAGGGCTAATCTCAACTACTTGAGCACTAAGATCGCCATCTTTTGGCACTATTTGGCACCTTCCGAGTTGCCTTAAAACTCGATACGGGGCATAAAGCTGAATGCTCTTGAGACCCATTAGGAGGAAGTGCGGCCTCGCTACTTGCATATATATGATTTCATCAATAGGCAACCATCCAAGCGTCCACTCTATTTGACTAGCGGTGAGGGACCGAAAATGTGTCGTCCAACCCGTGAATCCTTCAGGCAGATGGACCCCTTTAATCCTCGTATAAAACTCTTCTATGCATGTTTTCTCTAAAGACCCATAGCTTAAGAACTGAGGACGATGGCACAGATGCTCGGTCATCCATATTTGCAGAAGTATATTGCACCCCTCAAAGAAATTTCCCCCGAATTTGCAGGTTGTAAGAGCGCGGAAGATTTCGGCCAATATCATAGGCGCAAGAGTGCTTTTGGCTTGAGTCATTAGAGTACTGATGACCCCATCTATTTTTATGTCAATGTTTCCGTCTTTTCTTGGAAATACCACAAGCCCCAGAAAAACCACCATAAAAGCGACACGCCTATGCTCCTCCTATTTTTGGCGATTTCCATTACTACATATCTTGCTTTCCGGGTTGTTGAACCCCCCGATGTGGCCATATCTATGGTATATGAAGTGTGGGGTACAAAATCCATCTGCCAGATCTGTGTTGTGAACCGTCCTACGTATCTTCAGAGAGTCTAAAAATTTGTGCACGGCTACAATTCTCGGGGCCACTAAGTATTTGTCTTTTAAAGGAACCTCATCTTTTCCGATGTACCCAGCCATTTCCTCTAGTGTTGGGGTAAGCTCAAAGTCTGAGAAATAGAACACATTGTGTGCCGGGTCCCAACATGTGACCAAAGCTCTGATGATGTCTCCCCGAGGCGCAATTTTCAATAAACCCGTAAGCCCTTTCAAATATTTGTTGACCTCGCCCTATCCTTCTTTGACCAAATCGCTCCACCATAGACGCAACTCCAAAGGGATTTTATTCATGATTGAGAAAGGTTCATTTTGAGTCGTGCTCATCCTGCACATTTATTAAGGTGATTTGATCACTTATTTTGTCCTAAAAGCAAAAAATGATACTATTCTTTTTATTCAAATTTCTAATTTCAAAAACAAACTTGGTTTTGCCAATACGGCCTTTCAGCACTTCGGGCGAAGATATTAAGGTTGTGCCCGCAAACCGTTTTAAAATGACTCAAGGTGGCTGTTCTTGCAAAAAACAGCCTTCCGGCGCCCTTTTGGGGACATTCAGCTTATTTTCAACAAGAATGGCGTCACCCGAATTGTGAGCACGTGATTTTTGCCCTAAGCAAATTATTCCAAAAGTTTCAAATAATTGATTTGTTTATTATTTCACAATTTTTTATGAATTTTGTTGAATTTTTGTGTTAGTTGGTTGCATTTTTATTCATATGAAAATACAAAAAATATGCATTTGCATTTAGGGATTTAATTTTATATTTTAATTAGGTATCAATTTGTTTTAGAACAAAATTTAAAGAAAATAACAAAAAGGGTCTTTTTGCATTTTTAATTTGTCTTAATTAGTTTGTAATTCGGAATTAGGAATTTAGGAAACATAATTTTTTAGTTTCAATTTGGTTTTGTTTTTAATTTTAGCATTTCATAAAAATTCAGAAAATATATAATAATAAGATGAAACAAAAAGAAAAAAATAATAAAAGGAAAAGGTTTTTTGTTTGAGATGTAAAAGAAATCTGGGCCAAAATCCCTCCTATTTCCCCAGGCCCAAACAACAGACGTCCCAACCTAGCCCAAACAACCCTGCCCGGTCCAATTTCCCCATATACAAAACGACGTCATTTAATCTGGGTCATTCATTGTATCTCATCTAACGGTCCCAATTGATTCATCAAATCTAATATAACTGTCCAATAAAAAATAAACCCTAAAAACATTAATCATCTTCATCGTACCTTCCCCCTCCCTGTAATGCCCCACCGTGCTCCGCCATGACTTCGCCCTTCTCCATCGCCCTCCGCCCTATCGCCGGCAACGGCGCAACCCCAATTAACCCCAAAATTTCACCCCTGAATCCTCGTCCCCTCCTCGTTCCAAATCTGTAAACCTCGTTCTTCAAATCCTAGCCATGTGTTTCGAATTTTTGATCGAAATTTTCGGTCAAAACCCTACCTCACCCAAATCAACCCAAATTCACACCCCTGGACCTCCTTTATCCCCTCTTCTCCAAGCTCCACTTACTTTCCTTCGAATCCCCTTGGATTTCCTCAAATATCAAATCAAATTTTCCGGCCAAAAACCCTAAATTCAAATCCTTGTGATTTCGGACCGTAATATCCCTAATCATATGTTTTCTTTTGAAAATACACGATTAGGGATGTTACGTGTCAGGAATCTTGGAGGATTCAGACATCAATGGTTGGCCGAATTTTGCTTCATCAGTAAGTTTCTTTTCCTTGAATTCATTTCTGTTTTCTTCTAAATAAATAAAAATATGTTTCAATAATTGATATTTTAGTTTAAGAATTAATCTGTTTTTGGGTGTTTAGTTAGTTCTTATTTGTTTGATTATTTGTTAGATCTGAATTGAATGTTTCGTTTTATTAGTTAGTTGAATAAGGTTTTTTATCCTTTGCTCATTTAGATTTTAATTCATTTCTATATTTTAAATTAGGGTTTGTTAGCTATTGATTGTTCATTGCATGCCTATTATAAAAGAAAAAATAAAATTCGGTTGAAATTCTGATTTTTTTTGTTAATTCTGATTTGTGTTCTAATTTTAGTTCCTTTAAATTGAGTTAATACTATTAGTAGTTTAAGACTAGTTTTACTCATTCTAAAACAGGTTGTGAATTGGTTATAGCTGATTAATTATAGTTAGATTTTAGGGTAAAAATGATCAGCTTTTATAAGTTGGTAATTCCTAGGGGTTTCAGGGGTAGTTTTGGCATGGGTAAAGGGTAGTTTTATTAGAATTAGTAATTTCAGAACCAATGCAAGGGTAGTTTAGGGATTTTAGAGGTAGAAAAATCAGAATAGAACCCCCTAGGACTTTCTAGAAGGGGTTTTAAACTGAAGTTCACAAAAATAGTGGTAGTTACTTGTAGTACAAGTCAGAAAATAAGGGGTAAAAAATAGAAATAAAATAGGGACTAAAGAGTAAAATGGAAATCTGAAGTTGCACTCTAAGTTTGCCTATAAATAAGCATTCATTTGCCTTGTGGAATAAGTTTTGAGCCTCCAAAATTCCCCCCAAAAACTTCCTCTCCAGTTTCAGATCTAATTTTTGAAATTCAAACATTCAAAAAATCCAAAAACAATAGAAAACCTTCAGAAAAATAAAAAAAAAATACTGTTCCATTAGATAATTCAAGTTAATTTTGATTTCTAATTGCTGATTCCATTCTTCTAGTTCCTGAAATTTTAGATGTTCATTAGTTTGATTTTCGAGCAATTTTGAGTTTGTTTGAACTGGTTTTGGATAAGTTTTGAGTTTATTGAAGTTGTTTTGGTGGCTGGAAGTTTCAGAAACACTTTCCGATTGATGTCGAATGAATTTGGTTTCAAATAAGTTGGTTTTAGTTGAGATTTGGGTCTATTGAAAGTTTCAGAGGATATTAGAGTGCATCTCGATTTGATTTAATGTTATTCAAGTTATCTTGAGTGATTTCCTATTTAATCTGGGATTCGATCATTTGTTGGGTTAATTTGGTGTTGTGTTTGGTGATCTACTGCCTCTGTTTGATTTTCAAAACACTTCTGAACTTCTGGACTTGTCCTGGCCTGCCGGTGATCATCTACTGTTACATTGTTGTTGTTGATCTCATTTTCTTCCTCCTATTTCGTTTTCCATGTACATGTTCTGATTTCCTATGAACTATTGAAGGATTGATGTATTTTGATTGGAGGAATACATGTTGAAGTGATGCTATTTGAAGTCATGAGTTATTTCAATTCTGACTAATTAATGAAACAATCTGTTTGCCTGAGAGTTTACATCATTTGTATAATTAGACTGTCACTCTATAATGAACTAACTGAACTATTAGAGTAACAATCAGTATGCCAGAGCAGTCTAGTTTCATATTTTGTAATAGAATTTTATAAGCAGAAGTTAGCTAGAATTGGAAGTTATTTACCTGTGACTTTCGTTTATAGTTGATCACTGGGAATTTAATTGCTAGGCCAGCGATCTAAGTGTGTTATAACTTGGGTTCTTTTTGGCGTAATGTGATAATAGGAATAGGAAATTAATTTCTAGATCTATGAACTCATTTGTTTTAATTGAGGCTTGAACAGAAAACCATTGTGAAATTGGTTTATGGGGCTTGTTAAATGGTAGAATTGTTGAACGGTTCAGTTATGTTTAATTTCACAAATTTGCTTTGGAACTGAATCGGACTTGATCTATGGTTCGTTGTTAGTAATTATCACCACTTTTTGTCTTAAACAATTTATTATTAATAATCCTTGATCAATTGGCATCACATCTTGCTTGGAATAATTCATCAGTGTTTTAAATCTGTTTCGTTGTCAATATTGTTGGAAACCTGGTTCACGCCCACACCGGCCAGCTGAAGGCACTCAGGCCATGGCCATTTTAATTCAATTTGGGCCAAGGGCGATATCAACAGCCCAAGACTGGGCAAATTTGAAACCAAAACTGGAATTGTGAATCAAGTGAAAGACTCAAAAGTCAAGTGTAGTGAATCTTACATGACAATTAATTAATTAGGTTTTCTTTTGTTCATTATTAGAAACAAAACCAAATAGAAAATCATATCCATTTTGGGATTAATCTTTAAATAAAAATGGTGAGACGAGCCTCGCCGAATAAAATGCAATTGCGGGGCCCTCAATAAATGCTATATAAAAATACTTAGAGTTCGAGCGGACCGTTTAGCGAATTTTACGGTCTTCCCCAAAGATAATAAACGCGTAGTTGCTTTAGGCACATATTTTAATAATATTACCTTCCTAAATATGGGTGCACCTTTATGTGACCCAAATCCAAATCTCAACGAAGTTGAAATGTGTTGACAATCACGGGTGCACTGGTGCGACGTGGTTCGAGACGCATTTTCATGACATTGCAATTCTTATTAAAAATAAAATAAAAGCAGTTACTAATAAAAGGCACATAGGTTAGAACATGTTTTGAAATCAGATAAAATCAAATACAACAATTGAGCTACCGTGCTAGAACCACGGAATCCGGGAATGCCTAACACCTTCTCCCGGGTTAACAGAATTCCTTACTCGGATTTCTGATTCGC
>MU753653.1:16429-44019 GCA_026770625.1 Nicotiana glauca
CGCGTTATTATTTTGGGGAAGGCCGTGAAATTCGCTAAACGGCCCATCCTGAATTCTACGTATTCTTATTATAGCCATTTATTGAGGGCCCCGCAACTTATATTTTTTATTCGGCGAGGCTCGTCTCATCACTTTTATTTAAAGGCCAATCCTGAAGTGACTATTATTTTTTATTTTTGTTGTCTCTAGAATAAAAGAAAGAATCCTAATTACTTTTGCATTGAATTATACTAGGTTAAACTAAGAAATGTACTCTCCCAACCCAAACCCAAATAACGAGTTTGCCTGTATGATTGTAGTCCCAAGCCTCAATACAGCCCAATTACTTGGGCCCAGCGTGAGTAGAAGATAGGCTCAGGCAGCTGTGGTGCCTCAAGCCCGGTATCGAATCCCACCAGGCACAAACACAACCCAGGCAATTATGGTGCCAGTATCGAGCCCGCACCACAGAAATAATGAAGCATAATTTGATTCCAAACAATTATTAGCTTAAAAATCTAAACAAACTACTAAGTAACGGGGCTTAAACAACAATACTGAAACGACTAGTTAATGTCACTAAATCAATACTCAGATGACTTATGAATATAGAAACGAAAATATTCCACTCGTTTTTAATTGTTAATAAACAGGAAGATCACAAATCTCTAAACCAATTCCTACTTCAACTGTCCTTCTGATTTTACTAGTTAAATTACACAGAACCAAAATCAAACTAACTAAGACGAATGGAGAATATCCATTATAACTAGTCTAACAGTCTACTCGAATTAGATAAACATACTGAATTAACTACGACTCATGCCATTTCAAGGATTCAGTTCAACAGTCCAATGTCATACAACATTTAATTACTAATCACTGACTTTAAAGATGGTCCTAATGATACGTATATCTACCATTCATATAACAGAAAACACATAACTAATGTCAACTAGAAAACAAAGGAAGCCTTCAATTGAACATAGATCCTTGAATATTTCATTTCAACTTCAATGAGCATACATCAAAGCAATTCGAGGTAGTCTACCTGGAACCAGATTGCAAGAAGAAGAAGGAGAAATTAGTGATCAGAGGAGCAAGTAGCAGAAACTTGGAACTCGAACAACAACAATACAACAAATTTCGACTTAGAGATGAATCCACAGCAACCCAGTAATAGTTCAGTGGCCCAGGGGTATGTTAAAAATCAAACACAACCAATATAACTAATTCCATCCAGATAAACTCGAAGATGAACCCCAAAATACTTCAATGGACAGTGGATCAACCCAAAATAGTTCAATTATTGCCCGAAATTATTCAAACAAGGCAACAGATCATTCCAGAAGCTTTTAATAACTCGAATTCAGCACAGAAATGAAGACATTCAAAATAGGGATTTGGAAAGGATCTAAAGAGGCAATGGAACAGTGATTTTTTGATTTTTGAAAGTTTCTACTATTTTTTATTTTTATTTTTCTCTTAAGGAAAGCTAAGATCTAATAGTAGTTTTGAGCTAAACTTTCAATTCTCAGATCTGCCCGCTTGAGAAGTGTTTTTGGGGGAAATTTATGGCTGAAAAAACTTCTTGCTCAAGGCATGTGGGTGCCATTTTATAGGCACTAAGAGATACAACTTCAGATTTTCCTTTTTCGCACTAGTCCCTCTTTTATTTTCATTTTAGCCCCTTAGTTATTAACTTGTTACCCAAGTCACTACACCTAAACTTCTAAAATTGTGACTAAAATCCTATTCTAGCATATTCTAGAACCTTCTAGTTTCAGCCATTTGTAAAATTTCCAATTGAACTCCCTATCTTGCCCTTGAGTTTAAACATTATCACAGCTATAACCAAACGAATCCCTAATTTCTGACTTATCAGCATATTAGAAACTAATCCTAATTCAAACTAAAACTAACAAACTAAGATTTAACTAATTAAGCTGAGACTGGCGTAAACAAAACTAACATGAATTAATTCAAAACAAAGCTGACAGACTAATTAACAGATTAGAAGAGATATAACTGAGATTCAAGCTAAATTCAAGGTTCGGGACAACTAGAATAACACAACTGTAAATAAACTCACACCAATAAACTAAACACAATAACAAGCTAATCGGCATCAATCAATTACGAAACTAATCTCAGGGAAAAGAAATTATTGAAAAATGAGCAAAAAGTCAACTAATAACACCAAGAACTATGAGAGAAAAATAAAACAAAGGAACTCAGATAAACAAATAAAAGGGCAAATTACCAAACCACGAACAAAATAAAAAATGAAGACTCACTGGCAAGTTTCCAAATTCAAAAGCTCGGCTGATTCCATAGAGATTTGAGGGCCCATAATATTGAATTCAACACGAGGGAAGCGGGGAGATCATGTGGTGTCAATTTGGTACCATTTGGAGTGTTTAGGGTTTTGACCGGAACAAACTCAAATGAAGATTCGAGAAGTTCCGGCAAGATTTGAGACATGCGGTTATGGGGGTTGGGTAGAGGAGGCTCAAGCGACCCTAGGGTGTTAATTTGGTGCCGTTTGGGACTGGTGGTGTCATGGCAGGAAAACTTTAAACCGTTATTCGAAGGGTTTAGCGTTGATTCGAGGGAAACCAAGGGCAGGGTTGGAAAGAGGTGAACGAGGAGAACCGATGGTGTAATTTTGGGGTGGTTTGGAGGTGGTGGCATTTGCCGGCGGCTCCGGCAAGATACAGAAAGGAGATACGAGGAAGATGAAGGTCTCGGATGTTTGTGAAGGTTTTATTATATTTTTATGTAATTTGCTTGAACTGATTTGGACCGTCGGATGAGATCAATGGATGGTTGAGATTGCAGGACGCCAAAACGACGTCGTTTTGGAGAGTAACAGGGCGGACCGGGTTGGGGTGGCAATTGAGCCTGGATTGGGATATTTCACTTGGGCTGATCGATTTTGGCCCAAATTTGGTCTCCAATTAAGACCAATTTTTTTGTTAATTATTTTCCTTTTATTTCTTTATCTATTTTTGTATTTCTTTTCTCTTTTTCCTGATTTTTTTTATATTTTGATTTTGTTATAAAATCAAAGATCCACTTGACTCTAATATGATATTTATTTAATTCCCAAAATTAACTAATTCCTAATTTTAAACTAAAATTTAAGACAAATTCTACAAATTAAAATAAAAATGCAAACAACCATTTTTGTTATTTTCTTTATATGTAAACAATTTTAACTACTAACTAATACTAAAAATATAAAATTAAATCCCAAACAGACGCCAAACGTATTTTTGTATTTTTCATATGAAGTAAAATGCACAAATAAAATGCAAACAATTAACAGAAAATAACACAAAAGTTCACAAAAATTGTAAAATAATAAAAAAATTATTCTGTTTAAAATTTTGGGAATAATTTGCTTAGGGCAAAAAATCGCGTGCTCATAGTAATGTGAGTTTTGTAATTTTTTGAGAAGTGGGTCTGGGGCTCGGGTTTTGCTAGTTTCGAGATTTTTGTTATTTCTCGATTGTTTTCGATTGGGTATTGTTCCCTTAGCATATTGTGATGTATTCACTATGATTTTAGTTAGATACGACGCGCGTGGAGACCGATTTGAGGGGCAAAGGCATCGCGAGCTAGAGATTGCACCGGTTCGAGGTGAGTAATACTTGTAAATGATATCCTGAGGGTTTGAAACCCCGGATTTGCACATCATAGTGCTGTATTGAGGTGACTTGCACGCCGAATATGAGTGTGGGGTAGAGCACCGTTGGGGATTGTGACTTGGTCTGTCCCGGTTGTTGATCTTACTGCGTAATTGTCTGAAACTTACTTGATGCTATCTTGGTTTGGGCTGATTGCCATGTGTTTGGGCTTCGTGCCGATTATTTGAATCCTTCAGGGATTGACACTGTTTTGCATTACTTGCATATTATTTTGATATCGGTCCAAGGTTTTAAATACTGTTTTGCAAACTCAACCATACTTCTAAGTTTTGAAAACTCAAATGATATTTTAGTTTGATATTTCGGGCTGAGAACTACTGTTTTACAAATGCCCAAGGGGCTTATGTTGATTTCTGGACTGAGCATGAATCGGGCTATGTGCCGCAGTAGTGATTTTGAAACAGTGGTAACAATGACACTGTATGATGTAACTTGAAACAGTGGTAACAATGACACTGTATGTTGTAACGTGAAATAGTGGTAACAATGACACTGTATGATGTGACTTGAAGTAGTGGTAACAATGACACTGTATGATGTAAATTGGTCAGGTAACAATGACTGACCGGTCAGGTAACAATGACTGACCAGGAATTTATTGATGCCACGAGATGGCTTGATATTGCACTTGGGCTGTAGGAGCCCCTCCGGAGTCTGTACACACCCCCAGTGAGTGTCGTCGATGTTAAATGGATCGGGCTGCCCGTCGCAGCGGGTACCAGAGTATACCGTCATATGCATTGCATTGCACTCATGCATTTGTTCCTATTGTGTATTATTTGTCATGACATTTCAGCACACGCGTTTCATTGGCTTCCATGCTACCTCTTGCACTGCTTACCTGACACCCTAGTATTATTTGTTAATGGAGTGTTGTGCCCAAGGGGCTGGCTTATGTGCTGACTTGCACTGTCTAATTACGCATTTATTTGCTTAACTGTTGAAAAAGATATTTTCAAAAGAGGTTTTAACTGAGCCCAGATATTTTCTAAAGGATTTCACGGTTTTACTGATTTCTCAAAGGATTGCATTGTTCTTTATAGCATGATGGAGTGCCTTACGTGATTTCTGCTGCTCAGTTATTATTTACTTTTATTACTCACTGAGTTGGAGTAATCACTTTACTCCATGCACCCCGCGTGCAGTTGCAGGTATTTGTTACCCGGTAGCGGATTTGAGCTGATTGAGGATTTTGTTATTGTAGCTGAGCAAGGTGTTCGCGGCACCGGACGTTGTCTTTAGAATTCCCAGAATTTATCTTTGTATATTATTGGCCCTGTAGTTGTGTTCAGGTTTTCTTTAGATGCTCGTGACTTGTGACACCCAGGTCGGGTTGTGTTGGGTTGTAAACACTGATTATTATTGTCGTTGAGCTGTATTTATGTATTTATTTATGTTTAATAATTGTTAAAGAGATGATTTGAGTTAGTTGGCTGGCCTTGTCTTCACGAGAGGCGCCATCACGATCGAGTTTGGAAATTGAGTCGTGACACGCGACTTGTGGCACAAGGGTTTCCCTAAAGGCCTAAAATTGATTATATGAAGGCATATTCTCCTGTCGTGGATGCTATCACCTTCAGGTATCTTATAAATATGGCAGTGCAAGAATAATTTGATATGCATCTAATGGATGTTATTGCAGCCTATTTGTATAGATCATTAGACAACAAAATTTTTATGAAAGTACCCAAGGGATTTAACGTGCTAGGAGCATATAAAAGTTTTCGAGAAACTTGCTCACTAAAGCTTCAGAAATCTTTATACGAATTGAAACAATCAGGTCGTACGTGGTATAATCGCCTGAGTGAATACCTGTTGAAAGAAGGGTACAATAATAATCCAATTTGTCCGTGTATCTTTATAAAAAGTTTTGGATCTGAATTTATTATAATCGTAGTGTATGTTGATAATTTAAATATCATTGGAACTCCTGGGGAGCTTCCAAAAACAGTAGATTGTTTGAGGAAAGAATTTGAAATGAAAGATCTTGGAAATATAAAATTTTGTCTTGGTCTACAAATTGAGTATATGAAAGATAGAATATTTGTCCATCAATCAACATACACCGAAAAGATTTTAAAGCGATTCTATATGGATAAAGCACATCCATTGAGTACCCCGATGGTTGTGATATCACTTGATATAAAGAAAAATACATTCCAACCTCATGAAAATGATAAAGAGCTTCTTGGTGCCGAAGTACCGTATATTAGTACAATTGGGGCATTAATGTATCTTGCTAATAATTTCCGACCAGATATAGCTTTCTCAGTAAGCTTATTGGCAAGATTTAGTTCTTCACCAACACAAAGACACTGAAATGGTATTAAGCATATATTCAAATACCTCCAAGGGACCATTGATATGGGTTTATTTTATTCAAATGAATCCAAGCCATCATTGATTGGTTATGCAGATGCTGGATATTTGTCTAATCCACACAAAGGTCAATCTCAGACAGACTATTTATTTACAAGTACAGCCATATTATGGCGTTCAATAAAATAAACTATGGTTGCTACTTCTTCAAATCCTGCAAAGATAATAGCCATTCACAAAGCAAGTCGAGAATGCATTTGGTTGAGATCGATAACTCAGCACATTCAGCAAATATGTGGTCTTTCTTCCAAAGAGAATATTTCAACAATATTATATGAAGACAATGCTGCATGCATAGCTCAATTGAAAGGAGGATATATCAAAAGAGATAGAACAAAACACATTTCACCAAATTCTTTTTCACTCATGATCTTCAGAAGAATAGTGAAATAGATGTACAACAAGTTCGTTCAAGTGATAATTTGGCTGGTCTGTTCACTAAGGCATTACCAACCTCAATATTTGAAAAGTTGATATATAAGATTGGAATGCGTTGTCTTCGAGACATTAAGTGATTTTTTTTCAGGTGGAGTAACTACCCGCTGCATTCTTTTCCTTAACCAAGGTTTTGTCCCACTGGGTTTTCCTGGTAAATTTTTTAATGAGGCAGCAAGCAATGCATATTATAAATAACTATGTATATCCCAATATTTTTTTCGTAAGTTCTTAATGAGGCACATTATCTTACATGGACATCCAAGAGGGAGTGTTATGAATAATTTGTACATTGGATGCTACATTGGATGCCCATGTTGTGAATAACTTAAAGATTAAATCTCATATTTTATGTCAATCATCTTTACTTTTTATGCCTATAAAAGGCTATGCAATTGCAATGGAAACATACACCAAAGTGAAAGAATAGACTTTTCCTTCTTTCTATCTCTTCTTATTTACATTTTACTGCATTGCTTTTATTTTATAACACAAAGGTATTTCTTTTTCTTCTTTTTTGGTTTAAACTTAACGTGACATTTTACTCGTGAAAAATATTGAATGGTCAGAATCAGTATTTGCTAATTATTCCAGCTTTTGTGAAATAATGTATGACAAAATGATTATAGAATTATAAAAATATAAGAGATATTCAAAATACTGAAGTGATAGTGATGCTCGTAGTATTAAAGTGAAATAGGAGATTCTACATCTAATTTTAAATTTAGATGTCACTAGGTCACAAGGTAATTACTCCTTTAACTTATTAGTGTTAGTACATAAATATTGTGAATAAATATAATACTGAGCAATTAGTTATCATGAAATGGTTTCGTGGTGTAGTTGGTTATCACGTCAGTCTAACACACTGAAGGTCTCCGGTTCGAGTCCGGGCGAAGCCAAATGTAAGTAGTTTTTTTGTTTAGCAACTTTTCTCCTCCACATTCCAACTAGTGCTTTTTTGATTCAGCGGAGGAAATAGAAAGAGACCGGTCTGTTCTCTCAGGTTATAAATAAAAGTAATAGATAAGACTTAGGACCCGATTGGCCGTACAAAAAGATTCTTTCTTTCTTTTTCTATTTAATATTCTTTCTGTTCCAGTTTACGTGAACCTATTTCCTTTTTGGTCTATTTCAAAACGAATGACCAATTTACAAATTTGGTAAAAATTTAACTTAAACTTACAATTCTACCCTTAACAAGAAGATTTTATAACTATTTCTTTCTTTTTCTATTTAATATTCTTTCTGTTCCAGTTTATGTGAACCTATTTCCTTTTTGGTCTATTTCAAAACGAATGACCAATTTACAAATTTGGTAAAAATTTAACTTAAACTTACAATTCTACCCTTAACAAGAAGATTTTATAACTATACAAATACTTTGGGCCCTTTCTGACTTTAGGACCAAAAATTTTAAAAGTCTTTATTTTTTTAAACTCCGACCCTAGTCAAATAAGTTCACATAAATTGGAGCGAATGGAGTATTTTTTTTTTACTTTTTTCGAAATCAGCGCCATGGAATTTTGGTTTTCACTTGAATTTTTTTCGAAAATTTGAAAAACTCCAAAAAATTATTTTTTAAATTTTCACTCCAGATCACTCACAAAAATTCAAAAAATAACTCAAAATTATATTCATATAAAAAACACAGCTCTAAGTACCATTTTCACTTCAAAAGGAGTTTTACTTTTTTTCAAAATTTTATAATTCTTATATCCAAACACCTACTTAATAATTTTCTAAAAAATTCATTGAATTTTGTATAAAAACCCAACTCTGCTTAGCAATGAAGTGTTTTGTCTTCTTGTTACTGAGTTGTGTTGGAGCTAGTCTATTAGGTGCAAATTCGATCGAACCAGTCAAAACCCATTCTTGAGTTTTTCTTCGTTATTTAGCTAGCGTTTGAACATAGATTAAGTTGAAACTTGAAAAAAAAAATTTAAAAAATAAATCTTGAAAGTTGAAATTATGTTTGGACATGCATTTTATTTGAAATTTTTTTGAAGTTTTGTGAGTGGGAGAAAAAGTTTCACCCAAAATCTACCTAAACTAGATTTTGGGAACTTGAAAAATAATTTCAGAAATTTTTCAAAAATAGATCATTAATTTATGAACAAACAATGTTTTCAAAAAAAAAATTGAAAAAATATTGCCAAAATATATGGCCAAACGAGGCCTTAGTCGTTTGATGCGATGACCACATTTGGGGCTAGAGCTGTCAATATGGGCCGGGTCGGGCTAGCCCAGCCCAGCCCACGTAGGCTTTAGCAATTGACGGGCTGGGCTGGGCTAGCCCACCATTTTGATGGGCCTTATAATGATCAGTCCACCCCAGCCCTATGTGGGCCGCGGGCCCCCACGGGCCGGCCCATCATTTTTAAAAATTATAATTTTATATTTTTTCTTTAAGTTCTAACCTAAAAAAAAATAATTATTTAAAAGTTTAAAAAATATCTTATTGAAAAAAATACGCAAAACTTAATAACTTTTTATATTGTTGCAATATATCACAATAAATATTAAAAAAAAAAGTAAAAGACAAGACTATATTTCATTCACTAAAAGTCAAAACTAAAACAAAATATTCAAGAGAACGTTCGTGATGCTTATGAGATATCCAACACATCATCTTCATCAAATACATTTGAATCCGCTTGTGATAAGGTTGTCTTAACATCTTCACTTTCATCTACAATTCATATGCAATATTAATTAGTTAAATATTAAAAGTAATTAAATTTTAAAAATTAATAATATTTAAATTCACATAAAAAATATTATCAGTTTGAGTTCGGAAAAACCTGTGCAACCAATTTCAAGCAGTAACAAGTGTTTGGACATTTTCATAATAAATGCAACTTCTGTACTTTGTAAGAACACGCCACCAATGCTAAATATTGATTCTGATGGTACAATGGTAAAAAGAATGCTAAGTACATCACGCACCATCATTGAAAGATCGGGATATTTTCTAGAATGGTCCTTCCAATACATGACAACATCACCTCTTGAAACTTCTCAAGATCAAGTTTTGGTTCCTCTTAGTAAAGATCCAATTCTGACTTTCCATATCTAAAGGCAGTATACTTTTTATTTTTTATATATTTTAAATAAATATTTTATTAGGCCCACAGGCCGGCCCGACCCAGCCTCAGTCAAGCCTCACCGACCACGGGCTTACTCGGGCCGGGTTTAAAAGCCTCGTTTTTAAACGGGCTCCAAAAATTCCAGCACAGCCCTGCTAAATCACGGGCTGGGCTAGCCCAACGGGCCAAGCCCATATTGACGGCTCTATTTGGGGCCAATATGTATTTATGATGCTCACCTTAAATTACCCAAAACTTAGGTTAACTTATATTCTACAAAGACATCCAAAAAAATAAAATAGAGGCATGGAGTGGATAATGCTTAAGGAATTTTTAAATTCATTAGGTACTTATCCAACTACTTTACTATGGTATTATACATTTGCGATACGCATCAAAATACCCAATTTGACCATATATTGTTCCAGGGAAAAGTTAGATAAGAAAATAGAAAGATGTCGGAATCAGATATTTGTTGTCAAAAGTGTCATGGCTCTTTATAAATTTGTTTTTAGTTTTATGACCCTACCTTTTTATGATCTTTTACACATAAATAAAAATATTATTATATGACATTGAAATAGTCTGTTTGAAAACTTATATGGAGAATTATGCACGCAAGTTTGAAGAGTATCATTATTATTTTTTTATAAAAAAAAATATAATTAGTGGAATAATATTAAAATTTACAAATATTTCAAAGTAAAAACAGAGTATCATGTAAATCTGCCCCAAAAAAATACTACTGCTTATACATTTTTTAATATTAGTCTGCATTAAATTTTAATCATACACGTAAATTATTAAATATTTTATAAAAAAGTAACATAAAATATAAAAAATATTAACACTAGGTAAACAACAACCAACTACACCATGAAGCCATTTTATACTCCCTCCGTTTCAATTTATATGAACCTATTTTCTTTTTGGTCTGTGCCAAAAAGAATGACTTCTTTACTTATTTGGAAACAATTTACCTTTATGCAATGATTTATAGCCACACAAAATATTTGTATCTCATTTTACACCACAAGTTCAAAAGTCTTCTCTCTTTTCTTAAACTCCGTGCCCAGTCAAATGAATTCACATAAATTAAAACGGAGGGAGTATTAGGTAAAATATTTAATATTAGTAATTAGTAAAAATATATATAAAGGTGGATTTAAGGCTTTATATTTGTTGTTGCTATAGCAGTTTTATAAGTACTGTGAATTTCCTTTTTTTTTATTTTTTATGGGGAGCATTTTTTTCCACCCTTTAAAATGCAAAATTAGAACTTTTACAAAGACAACTAACCACCATAACGTCTTTTTCCCTCACAAAAGGAGAAGATGAAATGTCAAAAATATAAATCAAAATTAACCACAATCGAAAAAAGAGTGGGGCTATTTTTGTAATTACAAATTAGTGGAAGAGCTACCATTGGAATTCTGATAACGTACCCTTCAAGTGAAGAAAGCATCAGCTGTGTTAGTTGCATTTAACATGCCCCACACTCATGACTTCCCCTCTCAATTATTTTTATTATTCCCTTTTTATCCCTCATTCTTCCCCTAAATAACATTCCTTGCCACTCAAATTTCCTCTCTTCGATCATCTTCAGTTCATCCCCTTTGATTTTCTCTCTCTAATTTTTAGCTCACTTATTCTTTTTTTCTCTATAATTTTGTTTACCTGTCTGTATAAGCCATAGCATATTTTGATTTTGCATTTTTTTTAGTAATTTATTTTGGCAATGAATGGAAGTTTTAGGGCAGAGGAATCGGCAATGAGGCAGTTACGACAGCAGATGGGAAGTTTTAGGAATTCAGTAATGAAGGAGAAGGAAGAGGAGTTAGCTTTGTTTCTCGAAATGCATAGAAGGGAAAAAGATAGAAATGATCTTCTTCTTTTTCAAAACGGCGACGAATTTGATGCTCAGCTTGGTGAGAAAAAAAATAATTCAATTTTCCTTTTTATTATTTCATTTGTCTCAATTTATGTGATAATATTTGACTGAGCATGAGTTTAAGAAACAGAGACTTTTAAAACTTGTGATTTATAATATAAATATTTGCGTGGTTATAAATTATATCGTTAAGGTAAAATAGAAAAATTTAAAGTTAAATTATTTTTAAATATAAAAATATATTTTTATTTCTGGAACATGCTAAAAAAAGAAAGAGTGTCATATAAAATGGAACAATATTAGTATCTGTTTGAGATTATGGTTGAATTTCATTTTGGTTTTGCCTTTTCTTTGCTGTAATAAGATGATTTATGTTTATTAAAAATGATGATATATTTGGGTACTGTAGAGGCATAACAGTACAACAGTATGTAAAATTCGTAGTGAATTTGGGGTTTCAAATAAGAACTGCTTCATAAGTGTTACTTATTGCAATACTTTATTTCTTATAGGATCAAATGCAGGCGGTTCACCTTTATTTAATATTGGATCAGCCACAACTCTTAGGAAGAATGGTGCTGATGATTTCCTCAATGCTGAGAATGATAAAAATGACTATGAATGGTAATTTCTTTAAATTTTTCGTGCTTCTCGAGCATCTGCTGATGGCGACTGCTTATTCGCCTAATTGTATTTTTTAGCTGGTTCAGTTATATTGTCATAAGTTCCTCTAGCCAGTGAAATGTCTGCATCATGTCACCTACATTATGTCTTCATGTTCCAAACTTCATCGTTTTATAGTTCCCTTTTTGGGTCATCAGGTGATAGCTTTTGCAATATGCACAGTTTTGCTCAAATTATTTTCAGTAGATAGGATTACTGATTTTTGAGCAGACATAGTGTCTCAATATCAAAAGCAACCTTTGTAGTAGTGTAGTACACAAAACAAAAGGCTTTGAAAATGAGGGGGTAAATAGAAGTGGATAAGCAATTATAATTTTAGTTGTATTGAGGAGTGACGGTGCTATTGGTGAGCCTTTCCATCTCGAACCATTAATTGGTGATTCGCGTTCCTAAAGGAGGAGCTCAGCTAAGTTAGATTAAGTAAAACCCAGCGAGTGGGAGAGAAATCTGATTGCTTCAAATTAGCAATTCTGATGCTATTACAAAATGTACTAATAGCAAACATCTGCATATTAACACGCAACTAACAATTAAATACACTTACAACTTTAAGCATCAAATCCTACTATTAACATCACAGCCCCCAATCATGCTACGTCACAGCTCTGCGGTTTAGTTATTCCTGTGTACTTGCATTTCTTCAGAGGTAATATATATGCCAAACTATTCGGGACAGAAGGAACATTCAATGATCAATGTTCATTGAAACATCATGAACAGCTTGGCAACATGTATAGTATATAAAGTCTTATTTCGAAGTTCAACTAATAAAACTAATAAATTCCATACATCAAAATATTGATGCAAACAAGTAAATGAGTAGGTGTTATTAACCCACTTGCTAAAAGGCTCAAAAGTAGAAGAGAAAAGGTTCCTCCAGACATCCGATATTGGATGATCTTTTGCCACACTTATACAAGCATTCAGTATCAAAAGAATTTTTGCTTATGTCTTTTATCCAATGTTTAATTCTTTATTCTGAGACAATATTTTTGTGTTTCAGGCTTCTAACACCTCCCAGTACTCCTCTTTTTCCTTCACTTGAGATGGAGTCGGAAAAATCAATGATGAGTCAGCTGGGAACAGCTAAAGCTCGCCCACCTGCATTAAAATCTAGAGTAAGAATATACTAAACTTTTCTTACCCCATGATTTGCTGAAATAATGCATTTTCTGTAATTAGGATGAGTCTTTTATATGATATATACTTAATACTGTACATGAAATGTTATCGTAATGACTTCCAAATTATTTCGCTTCATGTCTATCCAGTAGAGGGGATGTAGAGAGGTGCAGGAAGCATAATAAAAGGAAATTTCTATAACTAGGTAGAAAGAACCTTGCAGGTCTTTTAGTTCAAAACACATGCATACGTGGTGGCTCCATTGTTTAGTCAAATGCTATTAGCAATGAAAATCTTTGTTGTTATTTCACAATTTCTCTTAACTCTTGAGTTTCTCAGAGCAATATATAACGTACTCATTTGCATTTTCTTACAGAAGTTGTGAGCATGTGGAATTACTACTGCCCAATCTCTCAAAAGTATCACCACCTTTTGCAGATGTACTAAATTCTAGTGAGTGCATAGTTATTGGATAATAAGCCGGTCACCCTTTAATCACAAATTGCGAGTTCTCCTAAGATGTGATTGTGAACAGATACAGAATTTTGCGTACCACCTGCCCATGTAAAAATTAGGAATTTCAGATGGAATGTCAGAACCTCCGGCTAGACAGTTTTAACTTTAGTTTGTTGGGAACCATGGACTGATTTTACGGTGCAACTTGTTATTGTGGATGCAGTTAGCAAATCCCCAGTCTGAGCCCTGTGGTAGAAGCATTTTAGCATCTCGACAGCCTACTTCCACTCATGGATTAAATACTTCAAGTTCAGCTCTTCGAAGACCATCTTCATCAGGTGGATCAAGACCTTCAACTCCAACAGGACGACCCACGTTAAGCACAATATCTGCTTTAACATCAGCATCTAGACGCACATCTACTACAGCATCAAAAGCAATGACATCCACTACAACCTCTAGAACAGTGTCTACCATAACTGCATCTCGGCCATCAAGGTCTTCAACCCCAACTTCTCGTGTCACCTTGCCTTCTGCTAAATCAACAGTTCCTCCAAGATCTTCAACACCTACTGCCAGGTCTAGTGCAAGGTCCTCAATGCCAACAACCAGAGCCTCCTCAACGCCCATAACCAGGGCCTCTGTTCCTGGATCAAAGTCCACATCGAGGGCAGCAACTCCAACTCGGCGCCCTACTTCAGTGTCAAGTACAGCTAATGCTACTGCTCCTCCTGTTAAATCTCCGTCTTCAGTTTCCACAGCTACTACTACGGCAAGAAATCCTGTAGCCGTACGTGCTAGTTCTCCAACGGTAAAACCCAGACCATGGAAGCCTTCGGATATTCCAGGGTTCTCCCTTGATGCTCCACCCAATTTACGGACATCACTATCTGACAGGCCAATTTCAGCTACAAGGGGTAGACCTGGAGCACCAAATGTTAGATCTTCATCGATTGAGCCAGTTACAAATGGAAGGATTAGACGACAATCTTGCTCTCCAGCCAGAGGACGTCCTCCTAATGGTGTTGTGCGTAGCAGTGGAAGCTCTGTCCCAATCCCAGCTATGAGTCGATTACATGCTAAAGCTAATGATAATGTAAGCCCTGGTCTTATTGGAACTAAGATGGTTGAAAGGGTAGTAAATATGCGGAAGCTGGCTCCTCCTGCAAAGCAGGATAACAAATATTCTCCCCGTAGTAACTTATCTGCAAACTCTTCATCACCTGACAGCTCGGGTTTTGGAAGGACATTGTCAAAGAAATCCTTGGATATGGCTATGAGGCATATGGTATGTATATTCTTTTCATTTCATGCTGCTTTTGCAAAAAGATAGGACACTTAATTCACTTGGATAAGCTAGATGATGGTCATGAATGTTATCTATACAGCATCTCTAGAAATTGTCATTTCTGTATTAATGCAACATAGTGCTCTTCAGATTGAAGACTACTTTTTTGAGATAAGTTTCTGTAGTTTGAAAGCATCTATCGCCTTCTTAAACATGCTCTTGGTTTTTCCAGAGCTCTAAGAAGCTCCCCACCTTGTCAGCCTTCTTGTTCTCTTTATACTTCATGGTTTTGCTTAATTGACGACATTCCTCTCTAACAGGATATAAGGCGAAGCATCCCAGGTAATCTGCGTCCATCAATGACTAATATTCCAGCATCCTCTATGTACAGTGTGAGATCAGGACCTAACAGAAGCAGGACAGTGAGTGTATCCGACTCCCCACTTCATACGAGCAGTAATGCTAGTTCTGAAGTGAGTCTCAATAACAATGCGGTGTGTGTTGATGGGAGCGAAGTTGATGACGCTATTAGCAGTGATAAAGGTGTTCGGTCTCCTCCCAGTATGCATGGAAGGTGATGATTGCCCTTCCCTGATGTGGGATAAAAGAATTTATAGTTTCGATTGAGTGCCAGATTGAGGGTTTTGGTACCTGAATTATGATTGTTTCCTGGGAAGGACTGAGGCATATGGTTCACTCTTTATGTAAAGATTGATGCACGGTTAGTTAGCTTATATTATTTGAAGCCAGCCTTTATCTCATTAGTTGTGTTGTGCTTGAACCAATTTTCTGCATTATTTTCGTTCAGACTTTCAAGTTCTTAATTTGTGGGGGACACGATTAAGGGGTTGTTTGGTAGGATGCATTAGCTTTTGGTATTCTAATTCTTTGTTTGGTACACTTTTTCAACCCATGTATTACTAATGCAAGTATTATAGCCCATTTGGCCAAGCTTCTAAAATCAGCTTATTTTGAGAAGTGCTTTTCTCAAAAGTATTTTTAAAAAAAGTGTTTTTGGTGAGAAGTAGTTTGTGTTTGGCTAATTAATCAAGAAAGCACTTTTGAACAGTAATTAGTGTTTGGCCAAGCTTTTGAAAACTGCTTCTAAGTGTATTTTTCTTAAAAGTGTTTCTTAGAAAAGTGCTTTTGGAGAGAAGCTACTTTTTTCTGCTTTTCCAAAATTGCTCCTGCTTCTCCTCAAAAGCATTTTTTTCCCTTCCAAAAGCTTGGCCAAACACCTGAATTTTTGGCCAAACAGGCTATTAGTTATACAACCTAGTTGGTATTATCCTGTGTATAGCTAATACATAGCAAATCATGGTATTAGCAATACCAAAGCTATTAATGCATGCATTAGCATGGTTAAAGACAAAATTGTCCTTAAAGCTAAAGAGTATGGAGGGTATTTTTGTAATCAACTAATTTTCTTAAAAATCATGCAATGCATTTTAATTTTTAATAAAAAGAATTACAAGAAAATACACGTGACTTCACATCATAACAACAAATGTCCCGTGTATTTAAGTTTTACCCGACCTAGCCCATATTGTACATATTTGAAAGCACTAGCAAATTCAAAATCGGTGTTCTTACAATTATTACTTCTAAAAGCTATGGAGTTAAATCTGTGTTCTCACATCCATTTCTTTCACCCTCTCTTCTTCTTACCTCTTCTACATATGCTTCAAGGGGCTGTGTATTTTATGTTTCTCCCCCTGTGTCACCTGGTTGCAATGTAACAAAATTGAAGAGTAGAAGTCCCCCATTGAAAGCCATTCAAAGCTTTGCTTTCGAAAATATGATTTTTTGAGTTTGTTAATTGTTTGGATTGGATGTTGTTCCAATTGATTGATAATATCAAAAGGAGTTCAAAATTTAAATTTGAAGTAGATTTGAGCAATATTTGAGTTAAATTTTAGAAAAAGACGCAAGGAAGAAGACGAAGTCAGTTTTTTGTATAATTATGTATAATCTTGTATATAGTGTATATGAGTGTATAAACACATTTTATACACTTGATACACCTTTATACAAGCGTCTGTAGACGAACTTCTTCAATGATTTTTAGTTGCAATTCTTGTTCAAAACCAATCCAAATCTCAATTGAATGACTTCCAATTTTATATACATTATATACAACCTCCTTATACTATTTCTAACAAGTCTAAATAACATCCACTCCAAATTTCTCACAAAATCAAATTCGGAATTTAAACCCACATATGTAAGCTTGTTAAAAATCAATTTTTTACCACCCAAATGAATTTGGTTTGTTAAACTATTATTTGAGTCACAGTAACTGATTCGAAAATTAACTTAAAAACTTGAGCAATCTTTTTAAAATTAAATAGTAATTTCGAGAACCTATTGGAGTTGGATGTTGAATCTTAGCATATTATTTTTGGTCTAGTTGATTGTAAATTGAAACATGGGTTATAAAATTAAAAAATAGGGAGCTCAGTTGTTCTTATATTAAATTTTTTGTTTTTAATACACCACACAAAATAATAGATAAGAAATAATCTCTGCATAATGCTTGCATTACTAACTCATGCATCACTAATCTCTACATTACTAATACACCTTATTTAACACTATTTTTATACACCTTGCCAAACGAACCCTGAGGTTCAAACAAGGGGATGTACCTCATTCTAATTTCTAGTTGCAGAATATCAATCAAAGTCTACAAGGTACTAAATGAGGACATAAATTTTGCAGAGATATGGTGTTATTAATGTTTTATTCCACATGGGAGGAAATGGTTGTGGCCCCATTATCTCACTACACTATATACAGAGTAGCACTTATTGGTGGTGTAAATGCAGCTCTCAGAAGTTCAAACATACTCAACAACAACAACAACAACACAGTATAATCCCACTTAGTGGGGTCTGGGGAGGATAATGTGTACGCAGATATTACCCCTACCCTGGGGTAGAGAGGCTGTTTCCAAATAGACCCCCGGCATCCTTCCCTCCAAGAATTTCCAACCTTGCTCTTGGGGAGACTCGAACTCACAACCTCTTGGTTGGAAGTGGGAGTTGCTTACATACTAAGTTCAATAAAATATCATGACCCTTTCCAAGACAGTCTTAAATATTTAACATTAATATTCTTTTAATCCAAGAGATATTTATGTAGGTGTTTGGACAGTAAAATATTAATATTTGAAGTTGAAAAAAAAATTGACATGAACTTCAGGAAAAATACTTTTGTAAATGTTGAAAATTTGTAGGGGAAGCCAACAGGGGCGAATTTAGGGGATAGAATCCCTTCGTCGAAAAATTACATTGTATATATAAGGAAAAATATATTTTTTACCTCTATATGAATTCTCTTAATATCGTCCAAAAGTGTAGCTTAGTGGTCAAAGATGGTTCAAAACCTTTGTAAGGTCATATGTTTAATTTTTTTTGAACCACCTATGCGGAGATCCTGCCTCCGCTAGAAGCCAATATTTGACTTATAAATACCTTTAAAACTAACATTCAATATTTCATTTGACAATATTGTAATTCTATATTTGTGAATAATTATAGCCAAATTAAATACATAAGGTAATAGTGTGTGCATAAGATAGAATTTTGGTCATTAAAGTTTTGTATTTCTACTAAAATAGTACTCCCGTATTAATCAGAAGGGCATAATTTAAAATATGATAGTACAGTAGTATTTAAATTGGAATTGAAGTTGGAGAGAAAAACGAATAAAACAAGCAACTACCTGTCTTGTGTTCACACTTTCTCTGCCTTATCTCTCCTCTTTCTCTCTCATCACCTATGGCCAGTCTATGGCGAGCAGTAATGGGAAGCACGACTCAATCGAACGACGACTACGACGGAGTCGAGTTCTGGTCGAACCCAGAACGAACCGGATGGCTCACTAAACAAGGCGAGTACATAAAAACATGGCGTCGCCGGTGGTTCGTGTTGAAACAAGGAAAGCTCTTCTGGTTCAAGGAAGCGAACATCACGCGCGGGTCGAAACCACGTGGCGTAATTCCAGTGGCTAATTGCCTCACAGTTAAAGGAGCCGAAGATGTTTTAAACAAACAGTTCGCTTTTGAGCTTTCTTCTCGCTCTGATACTATGTATTTTATTGCTGATTCGGAGAAAGAGAAGGAGGATTGGATCAATTCGATCGGACGGTGCATAGTGCAGCACTCTAGGTCTGTTACTCATGATGAAATTCTCGACTATGATAGCCGGAAATAATTAATATTGCCACAACCTAATTTTGGTACGCGTATCCTATTTTTTTTTCTTTTTTTTTGAAATAACTATTTTATTTGTTTTGTCTCTGTATGTAGTGTGAATGTATATAATTTTTCGCATTTGAAGCTGTAAGTACTTTGTTTAAGTCATTGTTAAATTGTGAATGCCGTATATTTGCTGAGTTGAAATGCATATGTACCTTTTTCAAATACGGTCAAACCTCTCTATAACACCCTCATTCATTCCGAAACTTTTTGGCGGTTATAGCGGAGTGCTCATAGAGAACATATATTATAACATAACATGAAAATTAGTTCCATAAAAGAGCTTGGATTTTATTGTTAATGATTGTTATTTAGCGATGTTGTTATCTTGATTAGTTAAGGCTTTGAATTGTTACTTGTTAGTAATGGTGATTAACTGACTAGAGCCTACTATTGACTATTATGGTTGAAGAAACGCAATTAAAAGAATATTTAAAGTAAATGGAGATGACATCAGCTAACCTTCAATCCCCTCGGTTTAAAAAAATCATAGAGGAATGTCTGAAATCATCAAGGAATGAGCTTTTTGGAATGATATTAGAGTGAAGTGAAAACAAATAAATTGGATTCTCTAATTTATTTATTTTCGAATAGGAATTCTGGGACTTGCTACTGTACCATGAAGTTTCTATTTTGCTCTCAAGCTGTACTTGTTCTTGCATTCTTTGAGCTACTACCCAATTTTTTTTTTCTTTTTCTGTTGATATGCCGTCGGCCTCCCAACATGTTCAACCATCATTTATAGCGTTTGAGACAGCCTTCTGTCTTAGGCTTTTATTTTGATAACCGAGAAATCTCCGAGAGATAGTGGTGCACAGTTTGAAATTCGGTAGATAATGGGTCGGCCCCGCTGCTCTTCTCCACTTAAGTACCAGTCTTATGTCTGGGGCAGGGTTTGAACCCGTGACATACGCCTAACTCACACATCATGTGTTGTGCTCTTGCCACTAGACCAAAGCCCTAGGGGGCATCCCTCGCTAGTTACTCTTTCGTTTTTCTCTTTTGTGGATTTCAGCTTATGTAAATGCATCTTTTGGTTCCTAATTCACGCAAGTCAAAATTTGGTAGTCTTGGTTGAGTACTGGAGTTACACCTTCATTTTTTTTCTGTTTCGTGGATTTCAAGTTGTATAGATGCATCCTCTTAATAATAAATCCTACCACATTTTGGCAGTCTTGGTTGAGTCAAAGTTACCTTAACATTTGCTACTTCAGCTCTGTGGTGATATATTTATTTGGATCATTTTATGGAGCTCGTTTAGATTGGTCATGCTTCAGTAGATCCATATTATTTTGTCAGTGAGGGTTAACCTATTTTTACATTTCCGTGGCCTCATTCTCATGTTCCATAAGCATTTTCCTTTCCGCGGTCCTTTCCGTTGATAGTCAGACTGCTGCTTCTTTCTCCCCGTCCATAAAATCTCAGTTGTGCACTTGGGCAGGTTGGCTGGTTATGACTTCAGAAAACCAAAAGAAAGCTTGTCTTACATACAACCAAAGTTGCATTATATTGCTGAGATGATTTTTTAGCTTTCCCTCTAGTTATTATCATTAAAACTCTGAAGTTCTTTGTAAAAGAAAAAGAAAATTCCTGAGTCTTATTAACAATAGTGTCTCATTATCCTACAAAACTTCACATGACATGGCCGTAAAAATCTCTATTTACTTTCTCACTTGGAGTTAAAAAACTGGGGCTTTTTAGGATAAAGTATGCTATAGATGGGAGCCTTTTGAATATCTAGAGATTTTGGTGTTTTGCTAGATCTGAGGACTTGCCAAGTTAGGAACTTCAGGATATTTAGTAGTTATAAGTGTTGCTTGGTAAAACTGAAGTTAATCAATGGAAACTAAGAGCTAATCTAATCCAATACCACTATACTGGTATAAGCCAATTGTGTTTCTTAATGTCAATGCTCACTGGAGTTAAGAAGAAACTTGTTCTCTCCTTCAGAAAAATAGAATTTCTTTTCCACCAACTTTCTGCTGATAATTTCAGCATTTTGATTTAGTTTCGTTAGAAAAAAGAAAGCAGTAGATCTCTACATTAATGGTTTTCAAGAAGTTGTTTTCTAATGTCTCCTTTAGCTTATGTACATCAAATTCAGCATTTTCGTCAAGCAATATATATTTTATCTAATACCATATCCAACATTGGCATAGTTCTGCTGCCAGAGATGTACTGTCGATCTTAGAATCAACATACTCGTTGGCTGCACCTTTGCCGACATTTTATTATGTAAACATACAGGAAAATGAGCTTGCTTACCCAATAAAGAAATAGGAAGGAGTGGTCGGTTTATTGTAGCTTACATTTTAATGCTCATGCTCTCTGGGTAAGAAGCGGGTTTGCCTTCTGAATATTCTATATTTAACTTACCTAAACTTTGTAAGAGAACAAGTCTAGATCGGCCTTGAAACCCTTTTCTTTAAAGAATAACTGGATAAGTCTAGATCATATGCGATACATTCTAGAGAACACGACGAAATAATGAAGCCTTATACAACGAGGAAATGCTTGACGGACACATTTGGTTTGAGAAGTTTTTCAGAAGTCCTTCAAAACCCAAAAACTTAATTTGAAATTTTGTTTTGGTTTGTCCTTTTTCCTGGAAAACGAAACCGAGAACCAGTTTTTTAACCTAAAGTGAGCTCTAACCCAAACTGATTGATATTGGATAGTTAAATATGAGTGATTTAGGGTGAAGCTTTAACCAAGAAGTGTTTGGACGATGAGATATTTCTGTTGTGTGTTTGTATCTATATAGGAGTATATATTTATTTTTTTTTGACATTTATTGTATTGTCGTTGTGCTGATGGACAATGATGTTTGATTCTCTTTTATACTTTTTTTTCATTTTTACTTATCCAGCTCGTGTCATGCTTAAACATTTTTTATGATTGTAGTTCGTAATTTTTGATATATCAACTTATAGACCATGCTTGAATTTGTATACAGACTTCAAAGTAGTTTAAGATTATTTCTTTTGGCTCAAATGATTAGAGCTTTTGTCGAACCCCTTTCATTATAATTTTGCTCCCCTCACACTAGTGTTGCCTCCTCTACATTGGTGTTTCAGCTTTCTTTCATTTCCTCATTTTTCTATCTTGCTTCCGGATTAGGTTTTGTTATATGTAAATTCTTACATTGGATAAAGCCTAATTCCACTGTCCTTTGAAGATCAGAAGTTAGTGAAAACGGACTTCCTTTTTTAAAATCTCTCAACCATGTGGCAAATCTTGTTTTTTTTAGTCCATGCATTCTTGCAAAAGAATTCTTATTTTTTTCTTTTTAATGTGGTGCTTATGCTTCTTTGAGTCGAGGGTCTATTGGAAACAACCTCTCTATCTCCACAAGGCAAGGGTAAGGTTGCGTACTCACTATGTGAGATTATACTGGATTTTTTTTTTTTGTTGTTGTTGTTCTTGCAAAAGATATGTTTTCATATGGAGGACATCTTGCCAAAAGAAACAAAACATCATCAGAGAATGCTCCTTTCATGTTCATTGTAACCATATTAAGCATCAAACTATTGCCTGTTGTAGTTCACTGCTCCTTCTTTTGAGTAACCAGGTTTTAGCTTAGTGCCTTTGCAATTGATTCTTCACCAAGCTCGAACTCTTGGGTTATAGAATTAAAGCTCCTCGTTTCTTTTGTTCTCTTTTTCTCAAATGAACGTTGCTATCATCTGAACCGAGTAACTTCGTCTTAAGTGCAGTATATGTGTTAAAAATTCAGCTAAATAAGTTTAATATATAGTTTTTGAACCCATGTGGTATAATTCCGAATTTGAACACCTCTGGCTATCTCCCCATACCCAATTTAAAAGAAAGGAACATTTTACGTAGAACATTCAAGCAAACTAGAAATATCAGTTAAACAACCAACTAATCGACCTTAAATTTTGGTAAACTCACAGAAATTAACAAATTGTAGGAGATTAGAGCAACATAAAAGTAGAAATTGCAGACAACCTTGCTAACTCGGTAAATTAGGACTCAACAATCTCAATTTTAACGACTTGTCCATCATCAAATGGATCTCTTTTTGGAGCAGCTGGAGGTGCTGCAACCCTAGGTGGTCCTCTTCCCTTCTTCTTATTCCTTGGCCTTGCCTAAACGAATTCATAGACGCGCAAAGAGTTAATATCAGTTTAGTTAAAAACTTTATTCAATCAATTATGCATCAATCTCAAACTACTTAGACCATCCATATAAACCCCTTTATCTATAGGGTCTATCAGAAATAACCTCTCTATCTTCACATGGTAGGCAGGGGCAAATGCACTCTTAGTGAAGCAGTGTCACGCGACACCACTTCGTCGATTTTTTTTAATATATATTAATACTATGAGAAAAGTAGGAAAAAATGACACTACTTGATATAAATTGTCTCTTGGTGCATCGGTTATATACTTAATTTTGCTCTAAAAGGTCAGAGTTTCAAATCTCAACTAGCACATTTTTTTGCAAATATTTGAAAGAGTATGTATGGTTAAAAAAATATGATGAAGTATAATTGAACCCAGGACCTTTTCTAACTTGAAACCCAACAAAATCGATAGACTAGAATATTTCTTGTCTAGAAGTATGATAATTGAAGTTATTATTCTTGTACTTTTATAAATTTTGACACCGCTTATAAAAATTACTACGTACGCTCCTGATGGTAGGGATAAGGTTTGCATACACACTACCTCTCCTCAGACCCCACTTGTGGGATTACGCTGGGTATGTTGTTGTATCTCTTTCTCTATTAAGTTCCTTTCATTGCAATACTAGTAAATGATTGTTTAATTAAATAAAAGGTTACCTACATCCTTACACAAGTTTTCAACTAAACTATAAAAAACAAAGTATAGTACATTTTAAGAACTTAAAGGGTGAAGCCAAACTCACATTGCCAAAGGAGTGATTGAAGCGCTTGCCTTTTGCAGTTTTCTTGTCGCCTCTGCCACAGTGAACTGAAATCAAATGCATAAATCATTGTCCTGAATTAAATTGCATAGCAGTAACAAAAGAAAAATTCAAAATTTGGGCGGTTTTATAATTGTAAGGTTAAACAATAGGGCAAAATTAAATACAAAAGTAGCCGGTCCACTAAAAATAATTGCGTTCGCTAGCCGAAAAGTGTATAAAATATGTACAGAGAGAGCCCGGAGCACAAGGCATCTCGCATACATGCTGGTTCAGGGAAGAGTCGCATCCTAAGGGGTGTGATGTAAATAGTCTACCCTAATGCAAGCATTAGTGGCTGTTTCCACGACTCGAACCATGATAGGTCACACAGAAATAACTTTACTGTTATTCTAAAGTTTCTCTTCGTATAAAAGATATGTATTTTTTGGATAGTACACATATATATAAAAAAATATACATTTTGTTAGGAATTATTTTTAGGAGTGGTTAAAAATATGGTTCTACAAGTGCTCCATACTCAATGGAAGTTTTGCAAATGTGACATTCGAAGATACTGATGCTGAAGATGTTGCTGAAATTGCGATGCCGGAGATGGACACAGAACGAGAGAAAGATAAATTAGGAGAGAGAGCCGCCATGGATTGAACAGAAATAGGAACTGAACCAAGTAAAGACGATGCCATATTGAAGCTGAAGTGATAATGTGGTATGGAATTAAAGCTTGTGGCCGTTCAAAAGCTTTTATGTTTTCTGGATAATGTCTAAGACATAAAACGACACCCAGTGTTCAATGGCTCTGGAAGCTGGTCTTTTTCTTTCTTTTTTTTTTTTTTAAGAAAGAAAAGAAAAGAAACTTACTACTAAGGCTCTCAAAATTTTATCTATTGATAAGTTAAATTTCTTTTAAAACATTTCATGTATTTAAAAAATTTAAAATTATTTATTCTTTTATTTATTAGTGGAAATGAGATGTTTAAAGAAAAATTAAGAATAGTTTAGGCAATTTTATGTTTCAAGAACTTGAAAAGAAATAGATAAATATGGATTGAAAGAAGTGTTATGTAGATGGAAGTAGGGGTCGCCTTGAAAAATTGAGTGAAAATGGCATCATAGAACAAAAGTTTACTACTTTTTTAAAAATAAATCCAAGGTTTTTTTATTTGTGAATATGTAGGGTTTGAAATAAAAGAATAATAGACTAATAATAGACTATGGAATTCCCATTATCATCCATGTAAAAACTTGTTTTTGCAGGAAAAGAAAAAGAAAATAAAGGACAGGTTTCAATTTCATATAGATGTCTTGGTAATTTTTTTTATTTTTTTACACCAAATTAATGCACGATATATGTCGTTAATATACATTATCTATTATTTAATTATGATTAGTTGATGTATATATTTTTATTTTTAATTAATTAAATTAAATTATTTGATTTGAAATAAAGTTATGGTGTGTGAATAAGTTTTTACTGTGGGTTTCTATGATTTATTTTATACTTCCATTGCCTATATATAATTATTATTATTTTTACCATCAAGGGTGTTGGTGTCACGAATAGGATTCCTCCATCCTTAATTATAGGTCTTGTATTTAAGTTTTAAGAATGAAGAAAATTCTATATTAGGCTTCCCATTTAATGGACCTTAGTGTGATGATCCGCCATGTTATCATGCCACTTAGGCGTCATTTGGCATATATTAATGCCATGTGGAAGCTTACATAAGAGGAAGACTAGCATTTGTAAGAAGATTCTAGAGAAGTATGAACATTTTCTTAGGAAGACCTAGATCCCTATGATTTTGCAAGGAAAGTCCTTGGAATCTTCTAGGAGACTAGTATATAAAGGGGGCCATTCATTTGTAATTCATCAAGCAAACAATTCAAGTCATCTCTAATGCAAAGCTTCCTTTAATAATTCTCTTGTGTTCTTTCTAACATTCTATTAGTGATCTTGAGTGTAATGAGGCTGACTTGGCATAGCAAGAAGGTGAGTAAGTTGTGCAAGATCGTGAGCGAGTTATCAAGTACCGCACGTGTACTTAGTTAACGACTAAGGACTAACAACGTGGTATAAGAGCAAAGGTTTCAACTAAGGGAATGGCGAAAGACGGAGAAATTAACGCTGCCAACACCCAAGCCAACGTCATTCAGGATATTGCTGGCAAGAAAGGTCGTAACAAGAAGAGGAATGCCACCAACAAGAGCCAGGAGGTGCCACCCAAGGTTGTGTCAGATTAAGGGCTTATATCCCATGAACCATCTGCCACTAAGGCGAGCGAGGATGAAGTGGATATCCTGCCTGAGGATATCTCGCTCGGTAAAGAGTGAGTGATGAAGATGAATGCGGAGATGGACGCAGTGGAGATCTTTGGCCAACGCTTGGGGAAGGTGGAAAGCACCCATAGCGTTCTTGAAGGGCACACTCTTGAAGAGATTGAGAGTATCAGAAATGACTTGGAGGGACGTACAAAGACCGACCGAGATGAAACTAAGGCAAACTATCACTGATAATATGCAAAATCTGAGTGATTTAACCATTATTTATGCTTCCATTTAATTATATTTCAATAACATAATGTATATAATTGATGAGAAATAGGCATTTAATTTGTTATTCTTATACTTTGCAGAAAAAGGAGCCTATATAAATACTTGGAAATGTTATGAAATGATTCAGGAGCAAAAACAACCCTTCGGAGTTGAGTCCGTACAATCAAGAAACAAGAAATGGCAGAAAAATCCTCCCAGACGCGCGAAGTTTCTTCTTCGCGCGAAACTTCGCGCGAATAAAATGCCAAACCAGTGTCAGACGCGCGAAGAAACGCGCGAAGTTCAATCTTCGCGCGAAACTTCGCGCGTTTCTGTCCGGGAAAGGCATTAAGGAGGGGTAAAATTGGAAAATTACAGATTTCTACTCAAAATTAATTAAAGCAAACCTCTATTATTGAGGGAGATGATCAGATTTTGGGGGGGGAGGGGTGGAAAATTACTATTGATTCTAGAGAGAAGAAGCCATTGAAGTCTCTTGGAGCTAAGAAAGGAGGAAAAATATACTACCTTGGAGCAAACAATTAAAAGAGTTCTTTCAAACTTTCTTCTTGTTGCTTGTTTATAGTATATTTGAGATTATTATTGTTGATTTTTATGTGAATATGAGTAGCTAAAAACCCAAATATTCTGAGTTCATGGATGTTAGATGATCTTGTTATTTGAAGCTTAGATTGAAGATCTTGAATCTATCGTTATGGGTTGTTTATTTGATTCTGCTCTTAATTATTTTACTGCGTAGCTAACAGTGAAATATTATTTACGAATCTTGAGTTAAACTTGACAAAGGAAATTCTTGGTTGCATATAGAATCAAATAGAACAAG
>MU753653.1:62230-77134 GCA_026770625.1 Nicotiana glauca
AGGTATTAAGTTAACTTGAATAGATGCATAAGAACTCGACAGATTCTTATGAGTATTATTAACCCTATAATCAATAACCCTGATAATTCAATAAATCAATCTTAAGCTAAGATAATAGCATGATCTCTAGCAAGTCCATGACCCTGGAATATCCTTATCCAAATTGTTATCAAAATATTGTGTAATTGTTGTAGTAATTTTGTGTTGAATTATTGTTTAATTATTAAGTAATTTGTAAATTGGTTTTATATATATTTGGTGATAATTTAGCTTGAATTAATAATTATTTAAGTCTACATCAGTCGAGAAGTTAATCAAAATTCCTCGTGGGAACGATACTTTACTTACTACTATATTACTTGTCGATCGCGTACACTTGCGTGAGTGTTTTGGTCGCAACAATCACTGCCTTAGAATGCAGACTCATGGAGGCTTTGAGTACTATCGATGCTATATAGACAAAGATAGAGTCACTCGAAGAGAATGTCGATGCTGGCGTGACCGAGTAAGTCAGTAATGTTGTGGTGACGAGGGAAGCCAAGATCCAGGCTCCTAAACCCCCGATGTTCAAAGGTGTTCGTGATGCACAAGAAGTGGAAAACTTCCTTTGGGACTTGGAGAAATACTTCAGGCACTACAAATTGAGGGACGACGACGCCAAGATCAACAATGTTATGTTGTACCTCTCAGAGACAGCCATGCTATGGTGGAGAAAGAATATGGCTGACGTGGATAAAGTTCTATGTAATATTAGCACGTGGGATCAATTCAAAGCCAAGTTCAAGCGACAGTTCTTTCAAAACAGTGTCTTGTACGAGGCAAGGCGCAAACTTAGGGAGTTGAAGCAAATATGGAGCATACGTGACTATGTCAAGGAGTTCACTACCCTTATGCGTCAAATCCCCAACCTGACCAATGATGATTTGTTGTTCCACTTCATGGACGGGGTGCAAACTTGGGCTAAGCAGAAGTTGCAACGCTGACAAGTCGTGGATATAGACCAAGCCATAGTGGAGGCCGCATCATTGATGGATTTCAGGCATGACAAGCACGACAAAGGCAAAGGCAAGGAGTCAAAAGTTAACAATGTCAAAGGTGGGGGAGACCGTGGCAAATGCAAGGAGATACAACAACAATACTCCAAGACTCAAGATTCCAAAAAGTCGAGTGCCTGTCAGGGCTACGCCGAGATGAAGGCGCAGGCCGAGAAGAAGGGATGTTATATATGTAGAGGGCCGCACGACTTCAGGAATTATCCGGACCTCAAGAGCTTTAGTGCCATGGTCCGTGAATGAAAAGAGCAGCCACAATAAGAGAGTTTGGGAACCGCACAGTTGGGTGTGATCGGATTATGTGGTGCTATCACGAAGCAAGCTATCCAACCTACCGAGAATGGAAGTCAGTACGTAGATCAGACCATCATTAACAAGTTCGCTCATGAAATAGCGGATACTGGAGCAACTCATAATTTCGTGATTGAGGCTGCCGCAAAGAGACTAAGATTGAAGCTTGCTCCAACCAACTCTCGCGTCAAGACCGTGAATGTCGAGTTACAAAATGCTAGTGGCGTAGCTAATGGAGTTGGTGTCAAATTGGGAAATTGGAAAGGTATGACAAACTTTACTGTAACCGCTATGGATATCTTTGACATCACACTAAGCAAGAGTTCTTTAGACATTGTCATACTTTGATCGACCCCTACCCCAATGTCTCTTGGTTATGGAGCGAGAAAGAGCTTGCATGTCACCTACAGTGAATATGCCACACGGATAGAGCCAAACACAACTCTCAGCTATGCAGGTTGTCAAGGGGATCAAGAAGGGGGAGCCGACATTCGTGGAAACCATTGAAAGTCAGGAGGAAGACAAGAGTTTCCAAGAGACACTGCCGCCTTGCATAGAGAAGTTGCTTAAGGAAAACAAAGATATCATGCGTAAGGAGTTGCCTAAGCACTTGCCGCTTAGGCGAGAGGTGGATCACAAGATTGAGTTGGAACCAAGGGCTAAGCCACCCGCATTTGCCCCATATTGTATGGCACTGCCCGAGCTTGAGGAGCTCAAGAAACAATTGAAAGAGCTGCTAGATGATGGTCACATTTGCCTATCAAAGTCACATTTTGGTGTGCCGGTATTATTCCAAAAGAAGAAGGATGGATCGTTGGGCTTGTGCATAGACTACCGAGCACTTAATAAGGTCACAATGAAGAATAAGTACCCGATCCCACTCATTGCTGACTTGTCCGATAGACTTGGGCAATCCAAGTACTTTACCAAGGTGGATCTTTGTAAGGGCTACTACCAGGTTCGCATTGTAGAAGGGGATGAGCCGAAGACAACATATGTGACGATATATAGAGTCTTTGAGTGGTTGGTGATGCCCTTCGGCTTAACCAATTCATCGGCCACATTTTTCACCCTTATGAACAAGATTTTTTATCCCTACCTTGATCAGTTCGTGGTAGTCTACCTAGACGACATAGTCATCTATATCAACACCTTGAAGGAGCACATGGACTTAAGTATGGTTTTCCAAGTCTTGCGGGAGAACGAGCTATACATCAAGAAAGAGAAATGCGAGTTTGCACAATCAAAGGTGCACTTCTTAGGCCATGTCATTAGCAATGGCTAGTTACGCATGGACGAGGCCAAGGTGCGTGTTATCCAGGAGTGGGAGGCACCTATAAAGGTAACTGAGTTGAGATCCTTCCTTGGCCTTGTTAACTACTATCGTCGGTTCATCAGTGGCTATTCAACAAAGGTCGCACCGTTGACTGACTTGCCAAAGAAGAACAAGCTATGGATTTGGACGGAGCATTGTCAAAAGGTGTTTGAAAAGACATTTGAGGTGCACACAGATGCCTCAGGCTTTTCCATTGGGGTGTCCTGATGTAGGATAAGCATCCTATAGCGTTTGAGAGCCGCATGTTAAATGAGACAGAGCGGCGTTATACGGTGCAAGAGAAGGAGATGACTGCCATTGTGCATTGCCTTCATACATGGCGACATTATTTTCTCAGGTTAAGGTTCGTGGTCAAGACCGACAATGTGGCTACCAGCTACTTTCAGACGCAGAAGAAGCTCACACCAAAACAGGCTAGGTGGCAGGATTTCTTGGCCGAGTTTGATTATGTGCTAGAGTACAAGAGGGGCAAAGGTAACGTTGTAGCCGATGCCTTGAGCTAGAAAGCCGAGCTTGCTGCCATCATTTCAGCATGTTGGGACATTCGTGAGGCTATAAAAGAAGGCATGCAACATGATCCAGCATCCAAACAGCTTATCAAGTTAGCCAATTAGGGCAAAACGAGACATTTTTTGGTAGAAGACGACCTATTGCTTACCACGGGTCAGCGGGTCTATATGCCTAAGTTTGGTGACGTTAGACGACGGATCATAAGGGAGAGTCATGACACAATGTGGGATGGTCATCCAGGCCAATGCCGTACTAAGGCCTTAGTTCAGTCAGTTTACTATTGGCCACGAACGCAAGACGACATAGAGTGTTATATATAGACTTGTCTTGTCTGTCAACAGAACAAGGTTGAGCAACAACAACCCGGAGGACTTTTGGAGCCACTACCAGTTGTAGAGCATCCATGGGAGAGCGTGACTATGGACTTTATCACTTGCCTACCTAAGTCTGACGGTTATGGTACTATTATAGTAGTCGTGGATAGATTTTTCAAATATGTCACCTTCATGCCCGCCTCACGAGGTTGCACTGCCAAGAAAGCCGCCAAGTTATTCTTTAAGAACGTGGTGAAGTATTGGGCTTACCAAGGCATATTATTAGTTATTGAGACCCCCATTTTAATGGGAACTTTTGTAGAGAGTTATTTGACGTACTTGGCATGGAATCGCGTTTTCCACTAGTTTCCACCCATAGACGGATGGACAAACAGAACGGGTAAATGCCTTACTAGAAGGAAACTTGAGGCATTATGTAAGCGTGCATCAGAAAGATTGGGCAAGGCTCCTAAACATCGCCCAATTCTCTTATAACTTACAGCGGAGTGAGTCCACGGGGCATACACCATTTGAGCTAGCCACATGCCAACAACCTCAAACTCTACATTCATTACCAGCTGCGTTCGAGGGAAAGAGTTTAGGGGCTTATCATATGGCCAAAAGATGGGAGAAGGAGCTCGACACTGCTAAGTCCTACTTGGATAAGGCAGCTAAGAAGATGAATAAGTGTGTGGACCGTAAGCGTCGTCCCGCGGACTATAGAGTTGGGAACATGGTCATGGTGAAGTTTAACCCAAGACAGTTCAAGGCACTACGGGGCATGCATCAGAATCTGATTCGCAAGTATGAGGGCCATTTAAGATCATCTCCAAAATAGGCAAAATCTCATACAAGCTTGACATGCCATCGTATCTTAAAATCTACCATGTCTTTCATGCCAGCATACTTAAGCCATATCATGAAGATAATGATGATCCGAGGAGGGGCCAATCAAGTCGAGCGCCCATTACTATCACCGCGTCGCATGATCGAGAGATTGAGGCTATCATGGATTACCAGGCCAGGCAAAAACAAGGGCAAAAAGCCACTACTAGGTTCCTTATCCATTGGAAGTGGCAATCATGGGAAGAGGCTACATGGGAACGATATGAAGACTTATGGCAATTCAAAGATAAGATCTGAGAGTTTATGCAGTAACATTGCGCCGCGGTCGTCGCAACATTAGGTGGGGGGAAGTGTGATGATCCGCCATGTCATCATGTCACATAGGCATCATTTGCATATATTAATGCCATGTGGAAGCTTACATAAGAGAAATGCCATCATTTGTGAGAAGATTCTAGAGAAGTATGGACATTTCCTTAGGAATACCCTAGATCCCTATGGATTTGCTAGAAAATCTTTGGAATCTTCTAGGTTTGTAGAGAATTCTAGAGAAAGCCCTTACCTTGTAAAAAGCTCTTACCTTGTAAATATTAAGGATTTATGTAATAATTAATATTTACATACTAGCCCCTAGGAGACTAGTATATAAAGGGGACATTTATTTGTAATTCACCAATCAAACAATTCAAGTCCTCTATAATGCAAAACTTCCTTTAACAATTTTCTTATGTTCCTTTTAACATTCTGTTAGCGATCTTGAGTGTAGTGAGGTTGACTTGGCATAGCAAGAACGTGAGCAAGTTATGTAAGATTGTGAATGAATTGTCAAATGCCGCATGTATACTTAGTTAATGACTAAGAACGTGACATTAGGCATTATAGATTCGAATTAGTAGATGATGAGTATCGGATACCAGACGAAGTGATGAAGAAAAAAAAATCATATTGTTTACGTTATCTAGATGTGCATTATTTCCATTAAAAAGACTGTGACAAAGCAAATTGAAGCAATGTGTCTTCCAATTATTGGTGAAGCACTAGCAAACCGCCTTAAAATGTCAGTTCTTGGTACTTGGGCAAAAGTTGCACTCTTTTCTATCACGGACAAAAATGAAATGCGGAGTTAGAATTTAGATCTTATATGTTCGAGATTATAATTCTTTTAAATTATTGAAATATAAATTAATAATTTATATATTTTTATTGTATTTTTTAATATAGATATAGAGTTTGAACAGAAGTTATTGAATTCAGTCGAACCTGCAATCAATACTGTGGCTCCCCCTGCACGCCGTTAATCTTTTGACGCGTCACTCCGCAAATGGGCATCTGAAATTTGTGCAATTACTAGTTGTAATAAAGGTTGATTCAGGATTTACTTTCAATAAAATTAATCTTAAAAGTACTTAGTATTAAAAATTATCGTTTTTTAGATTGTAGATTTTATATTTTGTATTATAAATTTTAATAGAAATTATACTAAACGTCAAACCAAGAGGGGTTGCTCTGATGGTAAGCAACCCCCACTTCCAACCAAGAGATTGTGAGTTCGATTCTCCCCAAGAGCAAGGTGGGAAGTTCTTGGAGGGAATGATGTCGGGTTTCTATTTGGAAACAGTCTCTCTACCCCAGGGTAGGGGTAAGGTCTGTGTACACACTAGAGTATCTTATTTATAACCAATAAATTTGATAATAATACGCATGTAAATAAGAAAATGAACTACCTTCTTTATTTATCAATACTAAATTACTACTATACATTTATACTTCCACCAACTTCAAAGAGAGTCTAAGAGAAGCCTTTAACTTTCTCCACATTACGAAAAAGTATACACATACCTTACCCTTTCGGGAATGACAAAAAGTATATTTTCAATAGACCATCGGCTAAAGTTTCATGTATGTCAGTCGATGTTAAAATTTTAGTGGTGCATTAAACCATGAAAATAGTCGTTATTGTTATAAAGCTACATTTTATTGGGATTTGGTTTTCTAGTTTGAATTGGATTAGCCACGTTGGAGTCTTCATAATAGTAATTTGCTTTTTTCACTTGTATTTCACAGGTTGGATTGAATCTAACGCAATCACAGCAACTTCTAGAGTCTATTTTGACTTTAATTTCAAGTTCTACTTTAGATTCAAATAACACTTCCACTAATATATTTTTTTAAAAGATTTCTAAAAGTACCCTTTTCCACGGACTTTCTGTTTTCTCTTTTGACCACTTCTTTTGCCTATTTTCTTCTCATTTTCATCACTTCATCTCCTTACATTTTGTCCTATCTCTTCTTTATGATCAGAAAATAGTTAATTATGAAACTCCAGATTCCTTCTATCAGTGCGCAATGTCCTCAAAATTTTATGTTTCAAGCATTATATGCTCCTTCATCTACTTCTCTTTTCTGTTTACCTTCTTCTTTTTCAGCAAAATGGGGTGCTAAAAATGTAAACTTGGCTATTTCTGTAAGATCAAGAAAATTCTCGAGGTATCAATACTTAGACAAAAATTCCTGTAAAAGTCATAGTAGTAGTATACAACCATGTTGTAGTTCAAGATTATGTGCAGATTTTGGAGAAGAACATTCTGAGGGATGTTCATATAAGAGTAAATATGGGGGAAATGGTTCATTTTTGCAATCAGAATTTGAGTCCCTCGAGCCAAAAATGCTTGGTATTAAACCAGAACCACCATATTGGCCAGAAAGAGAGGCTATTTTATGGTCAAGTATTGAACAAAAAGCCAAGAGTTTTGGACTTCCTTTATCACTTAGGATGATAAAAAAGAAACATCAGTGTTTACCCGTAAAACAATACAGTTTTTGCTCCGTGAAAAATGCCTTTTCCTCTTTGGTTTTCATAATTGTAGAGCTGCAAACTTATGCATTGCAAATGAGAGAATCAGTGTGCAATGAAGATTTGGAAATGATTATTGGTGAAGTACAGAGAGAAATATATGCATCATTTATATGGCTTTTTCGACAAGCATTTTGTCGTACGCCTGTGTTAATGATCTATGTTATGATCCTTTTGGCAAATTTTAGTGTATACTCTACATCTCATAATGTTGCTATTGCAATGGCACAACTAGAAATAGCCTGTGATCATGTCAATACAATAGAAACAAGGGGTTTGAGTAACTCGTCGACACTCTTCAAACTTCCTCATATTCCTCAAGAAGTATCAAAAGTTGAAGATCAAGTACTGAGAAGCGACGAAGAGAGAGAATTGTGGAACGGGATAGAAGATGAAGCCTTAAATATGAGAGGTTTAAGGGATGTTGGGCTTGATCATGAAGTCATGTTAAGATTTTTTTCGCCATTGTCTGTGGAGATTGATCAAGATAACAGTGTTGAGTATTTTAAGACAGATCTTCTTTACCAGATGGCGCTATCTCAAGAGCCTTATAACACGCTTCTACTATGCAATTATGCACAGTTTCTGCAAGTTACTGCTCGAGATTATAATAGGTAAATTTCTTCAGTTTCTCTTGAGTTATATAATGTAGCAGGTATTACACCCTGTGGATTTTGTTGTACTATTTCATTTAGTGATCTAGAACTGTAAACTATGTTTGGAGTAATGTTAAACAATTGGAGAGGAGGATATACTAGCTCTACTACATTGCTAAAATGGACAAGCATTATTCCTTCCTGTGATTTGGTTGTGTCATTTCTTATAGATTTACTATATCGCTCAAACGGTAAAGTTGTCTCCACGTAAAAACAGTAAAGTTTAGTTCATGTGTTTAGGGTTTAGGGTAAAGTTTACTACATGTGCAAACGATAAAGTTGTCTCCGTGTGACCTACATGTCACGGATTCGAGCCGGAGAATCAGCCATTGATGATTGCATCAATGTAGGCCGCCTATATTATACATTTACACCCCTTGGCTGCGGCCCTTCTCTGGACCTATGTGAACGTGTGATGCTTCATGCACTAGGATGTCCTTTTTATAATATGTCGAAGATATCTTCATATTGAAAAGCCAAACCACTACAATGTGTTAAGATTACCAAAAGTTTGTTTGATCTGTGCAATCTCTCAACAAAATTACAAGAGTATCCCAAAACTAGGTTATTGGGTTAGCCAGTTCTAATACATTATTGTTATTTGGACACTGCTGCTCATATATATTTGGAACAACACGATATTGTGTTGACAAGAGTAGTAGGTTCAGATTTATAGCTCTGAACTGCTACTATTGAGATATGCTTTTGAACATTAAAATGGAATAAAATGAGCGGAGTGGAGGGGAAATTGATATAGAGGATTCATAATGTTGACTCCGACCAGTTTGGATTATACGATCTTAAGACAGTCGCTAATGCTTGCATTGAGCTAGGTTGTCTACATCCCATCCTGAGCCAGGATTAAACTCTCCATGAGATTCATAGTTGCATTACTTATAGCTTCTTTGTTCATCACACCCCTTGGGATGCGGCCCTTCCTCGGATCCTGTGTGAACACCGAATGCCTTGCGTACTGGGCTGCCCTTTATACAATCTTAAGATAGTGGCTTGTTTCTTGTTACAGGGCTGAAGAATGCTTCAAACGTGCAGTCCAAGTGGAACCACCGGATGCAGAGGTCCTAAGTCAGTACGCGAACTTCTTGTGGACAGTTAGGAAGGACTTGTGGGAAGCAGAAGAAAGATACCAACAGGCCGTAGCAGCCGAGCCTAGGAATCCTTACTATGCATCTACATATGCCAATTTCTTGTGGAGCACTGGTGGTGAAGAGACCTGTTTCCTTCCAAGTATAACTTCATTCAAAGACAAAAAGGGTGAAGAAGTTTAATCATAAAAGAATAGATAATCTACAAAATAGTGACATCATAGTCTGTCAACAACTCCAACCATCTCCTCTGCCTCACATTCAAATCCTTCTACTTGAACAAGTGATGGCGACTACGATGATCAGTGTAAACCTCACATGACATACACATTTATGCTAATACCAATGACATAGAAGATGGAGGGGGCTACAGAAATGCATCAAATAGGAGAAAATGGTGATCTTATTCTTCTTCTGTGGTGATTCTGGTAATGTTAGCTACAGAGTGGAGAAGAAATTGCCCAACACAATAATATAGATAGAAGGATGAAGGAGCATCTTCTGTGTTGCAGCAGGGAGTAGAAGTTTTTATCCTGTATAGTACAATTCGAATAAATGCTAACGTGAATATCTTTTATTAGCACACTTTTATCCTTTAGATGACCTGATCGTGTAAACACCGGTAGTTATCTTTTAGATGACTTGATAGTGTAAGTATTACATTGTCAGTGTATAATAGTTGAACTCTTCGCAAAATGGAAGAAATAAAAGTTCAAGTTAGATGGAAAGAGCATAATTTCTCTGGTTGTCTGGTGAAGCCTATGGCTAGGAGTTTGCCATTTTGTATCAATTTTGTGAGATCTATATATTTTCAAGTGTTTATCTCTCTTATCAATCTTGTGAAGTCTATAACAGTAGTATTGTATTTTCATCTTTTTATATGGCTTACCTTTTCAACCCCTAATTTACAGACTTGTTGCTACTATAGGAGCCCTTCATGAGCCGAGGGTCTATTGGAAACAGCCTTTCTACCTAAATTAGGTAGGGGTAAGGTCTGCGTACAGACTACCCTCCCCCAGACCCCACTTGTTGGGATCAAACTGGGTTTGTTGTTGCTACTATAGGACACAAATGTTGTCTATGCAGTAAAAACTTTATACAGTTGCTCGAGATTTTTTTTTTCTTTTTAAAATTACCTAAAGAACCATTATAATTCATGTATGACATGATTGTGGCTTTTCAAAGTACCAACAGTAAACAACTAAACAACAACAACTACGCCTCAGTCCCGACAAGTTAAGGTCGGCTATGGCTATATGAATCATCACATCTTTCTTCAAGCTCAACTCACGATAACAACTGTAAAAAATAGTTTTAATTTATGATCAATTTTTCAATACTAAATGATCTCAACAAGTAACTACATAATTTAACATCTTGATTAGATTGCCTGTTCAACTTACAACAGTTTTATCAACAATACTATACAGAATTTCTAAAATTGTGATCCTAACCCGGAACACCTTGATCTAAGATCCTGATTGAGCTTTCGCAAGCATCGTCTGTACTGTTGCAACCGAATCCACAGTGGACTTCAGTAACCAACTGATTCCTACTTTCACGCGGTGCTGATCAGTTGGTAATCTGATCAAATAGGCTACTTTTCTTGCAGTATGGCCAACAAAACCTTCTAAGGTCAGCCCATCGGTGAAGCTTGGTGAAACAGCAGCGTCATGCCTGCCAAGAGTCATCATCTCACCTAAATTTTGATACCTAAAAGGCAACAGTGGACGGTCATTAATTGCGGCCCACAAATTCCAACCAGCAAAATCTGCTTGCTGGAAAGCAACTTGTGCAGTAGCCGGCAGCACCTTCCCATTTTCATCCCTTAACGCAGAAGAGTCACCAACAGCAAATATACGAGGATGACCCTTGACACGAAGAGTTTCATCAGTTTCTGCTTGTCCCCTAGCGTTCAGAGGAATGTCGTAAGGTTTATCACTAGGTTCCAACTCAGGAAGTAGTGGCTTAGATCCAATAGTCCATAAAACTATATCTGCCGTTATGATCTGACCCTCTAAGCCCCTTTCAGCAGGCTGCAATTCAAGTATTATGCTTTCAGAATGATCAGCAGCTGAGTCCATGCTCTTAGATTCAGCATCAGAGGTCTGAGACTCGATTTCCTTTTTTATGCATCGGACAAAATAACCAAGTAGAAGTTGAACTTTCCTAGACAAAAGTACTTTTAGTGCTGCTTCCCTATTTCCTGCCGGAGCATTTGGCAAGACTGTCTTTTCAACATTAATTGCTTGTACAATTCCCTTCTCTTTCAACCTTTCTGATATCGTGGCAGCTAACTCAACTCCGCCATAACCACATCCAACCACTGCTACTCGTATTGCAGAGTCCTTACCAAAGTTCTTACGCTCTAATTCCTTTAGCTTTTTATCAACCCTAAGAGCATCATCTAGGGTATAAAATGGCAAGGCATAGTCTGCGGCACCTGGTACGATATCAAGTTTGGCCTCAGCTCCTATAGCAAGGACCAACCAGTCATATTCTATTAGGAGTCCGCTTTCGAGATGAACAGTCCCTGCTGTAGGTGCATTAGTTCCTAAATGGTCACATGGATATAGGCATTTTACCCTGTCTTTGAGGAACCGCACATCTGTATTGGCAAGCAAATCTGAGAACTGTGGAGCAATTTCCCATGTCTCAACTTCTCCAGAGAGAAGTTCATACAACATTGGCTTAAAAACGAAACGTTCTGACTGGTCTATGAGGACTACCTGCGGTTTCTTGCCATCAGGCCAAACAAGTGATTCTAACCTCAATGCTGTATAAAGACCTCCAAATCCACCACCTACTATGCAGACCCTTGGCCGCTTGTTATCAGGCCAAATATAATTAAGACGTGGAGCATCGGCTGCAGCAGGAGCTTCCATGGTACTTCCGAATCCTGTGGTGGCACTCAAGGCAACAGTGCGCAGAGATATATTCCTCTTTGAGCTACCAGAACGCCACGAACTGCTCCAAATCATGGGTAACTTAGGTGAACATGTCTTTCCCCATCGCATTTGGCGGCAGTGGACTAGTGCAATTGTCGCTGAAGCAGAACATGCAAGAGCACACTCCATTGAAGCAATTGATATCTGATAGTAGCAGGTGCAAACAGTGGCGAAGTCAGGAATTTCGCTAAGGTTGTTCAAACTTTGAGAAAGTAAATACAAAATTTCTTCGATGAATGGGTGCACTGATAATTTTAAATCAAACTACGTAATATTTTGCTAAGTCGTAAAACACAATAGAACTAACAATATAAATCAACAAAGGAAAATCTACTAAAGCATAATTCAAATATATTTTACAAGTATACTCAACTAGGTTTTATCTCCTGGAATATATTTATAATAGACTTATTGGAAATAGCACTAAATGGTTTTCTTTTTACATAAAGCACTACACGACCATCAAATATTTATTTATCCAGTCGATTGTGCAAGGCATTCTTGATAACTTCATCTTAAAAAAGGCTCTTTCAATGGATGCAGTGGCAATTGCGAACTTGTTTTTGGTACTTTATGATAATGTTTCTCCAAGTTCATTGAAACTTCGAACTGAAATAACTTAAAAAGCACATAATGTTTATCAAGCTCTCAATTCCTTTTCTCTAACAAGTAAACCAGTTTCTTATTGAACCATCAACATTTATCAATTAACTGGTTTGTAGGATATCGTTTGATAACCAAAAGAAAAAAGAAAGTAAAAGCACATTTCACCCACAAATCAACTCGTAAGACTTCAGATAGGTGTATTTCCTGGGTTAGTTGTTAATTAATTACCAGCTTAATTATAACTATGGTGGATATTTAGAGCAGTAAAGAAGTAGAGTTGAGCTGCACTTGAAAAGCCAATGGTTCCAAGTGCAACAACAACAACAACGACCCAGCAGTAAAATCCCACAAAGTGGAGTCTGGGGAATTTAGTGTGTACGCACCCCTGTTTTCGATAAACCATCGGCTCAGGAAGACAGAAATAAAACAAGAAAAGACAAGTAACCTAAGCAGAAACCATAGAAATAGTAATAGAAGCATAAAAAACATAGAATAGATGACATGCAATAACAATAACTAAGGCCCGGGGCCAGGACAGTAATTACAACAGTAAAGGCACTTCCTCTTTTTTGTGGCAAACAAGTAAAGGGAAAAAAGAGGAATTTCAATAAGTAGCCATCAAATTGAATCTATATATTACTATGAGGTTCTCCACGAAATGCAAGATGAACCAATACTCTCTCCCTAAACAGAATAGAAATCGAACCTCAACGGAGACTGCCGGAGAATCAAACCAGCTTCACAGCGTCCGGCGATGGCGAGACTTGAGAGGTTATGGCGAGTTGCGCCTGCTGAGAGGTGGCGAAAGTTTTTTTTTTTTTTTCAAAAGAATTTATGGCATTTTGACATCCTTCACCGTTGGCCGCTGGGTCACCACTCATCTGTTTCAATTATGTGTTGGGTGTTTAAGATTTACTATATTTGTATAAAGTGTTATAAATATATTATATTATGGATGTTCATAATTCGTTGTAAAATAAGTTTTCTCAAGAAGTTTATCCATATGGGGTTCCGCCGTAAATATGTTTATCTATTTAGTACTTTATTGGAAATAAGCCTCCTGAAGAAGCTTATCACTTCGGTACCCGGTTATGGATAAACATTACCCCGGTAGAAGATTATCCATACCGGGTATAATAAGTTTATCCTTTCAGTATCCGGTTAAGATAGATATTACCCTCGGTAAAAGATTATCCATATCGGGTATAATAAGCTTATCCTTTTAGTATCCGGTTATGGATAAACATTACCCCTGTAGAAGATTATCCATACTGGGTATAATAAACTTATTATTTCAGTACTCCGTTATGGATAATCATTACCCTTAGTAGAAAATTATCTATACTGGGTACAATGAGTTTATCATTAAGTACCCCGTTATGGATAAATATTGCTCTCAGTAGAAGATTATCCATATCGGGTATAATAGCAGCTTGCAGTAGCAGCTTCCTTTCTTCTATAAATAGAAGTGATTTCAGTTCATTATGTACATTAGTTTGAATTCGAATAATATATCAGTTTCTCTCTATACTTGTCTTTACATTACAGTCTTTATTTTATAACACGTTATCAGCACGAGACTCTGCCATCTCGAGCAAATACTTTGAAAGTATCTGAGGTACTACGAACTTTCTTTTTCTATATAATGTCAAATCTTTCTAAACTTGAATTTGTAGCCCTGGATATATCGGGCAAAAGCTACATGTCTTGGGTGCTTGATGCTGAAATTCACCTTGATGCGATGGGTCTGGCAGACACCATCAAGGATAAAAATCATGCATCAAACCAAGACCGTGCCAAAGCAATGGTATTCCTACGCCATCACCTTGACGAGGGCCTGAAAATGGAATATCTTACTGTTAAAGATCCAATCATACTGTGGAATAATTTGAAAGATAGATATGACCACTTGAAGATGGTCGTTCTTCCACAGACACGTTATGATTGGACTCATCTAAGGATACAAGATTTTAAATCTATCATTGAGTATAATTCTGCTATGTTCAGAATTATTTCCCAATTAAAGTTATGTGGTGATAATATTACTATTCATGATATGTTGGAGAAAACTTTCACCATTTTTCATGCCTCGAATATGCCCCTGCAGCAGCAATATCGAGAGATGGGATTTAAAAGGTATTCTGAACTTATCTCACATCTTCTTGNAAAATTTACTCCTGAAGAAGTAATACAATTGAAATTGCCTCTTGAAGTAGGAAAATATTATGAAGAAGAGTTTTCTTGTGCTTAAACAATTGTTTATTTGATTGTAATTTTCTCTTATGATACCAGAAGTGTCGGAGCAATATTTGATAGTACAAAATGTATCAACAACTCCTGAAGAGCTAACTGTTTGCCTAGAAGACACGTGACACCAGTAGTGTCCGA
>MU753653.1:83755-106375 GCA_026770625.1 Nicotiana glauca
GTTCTAGCACGGTCGCTCAACTGTCATATCCGGCTTTTTTATCTGATTTTTAGTAATTATGGACCTATATGCAAGTTTTAACTCTTCACCACTTTTACTGTTATTATTATTATTTTAACAAAGAATTGTAACGTTGTGAAAACGTATCTCGAACCACGTCACATCAATGTACCCGTGGTTGTCGACACATTTCGACTCCGTTGAGATTTAGATTTGGGTCACATAAATGTGCACCCCAGTTTAAGAAATTAATTTATTAAAGGCACGCCTAGAGCGGCTAGCGTATCATTATGTTGGGTAAGGCCGTGAAATTTTGCTAAACGACCCATCCCGAAGTCTAAGTAAAACACGTATAGAGGGCCCCGTAGTTTATGTATTTTTCGTTTGTCGAGGCTCGTCTCACTTATTATTTTTAAACAGAATTACAACGTCATGAAAATGCATCTCGAACCACGTCACAATCAATGTACTCGTGATTATCGACACATTTCAACTTCGTTGAGAATTGGATTTAGGTCACATAAATGTGCACCCGGGTTTAAGAAAGTAAAGTTGTTTAAAGTACGCACCTAAAGAGACTAACGCATTGTTATTTTGGGGAAAAAACCGTGAAGTTCACTAAGCGTCCGATCCCGAAGTCTATCCAATTATTATGTCCATTTATGGAGGGCCCGCAGCTTGTGCATTTTTATTCGGCGAGGCTCATCTCATTTATTTAAAAGGATCATCCTAAAGTGACTAACATTTTTCTATTAAGCGTCTCTAGAAATGAAAGAAGAAAAGATCCTAATTAATTTACATGCTCAAGAATTGTTATAGTCGGGTTCCGAAGATGGTTTGTTAAATCAGAATATAAACGTGCATATGGGCAGTCCGTTTGCCAACATAGGCCCAGGTCCGACGTATATAATGCTAAATGGGACCTGGGCCATATTATTTGAATGTTGAGGCCTAGTTAAGCTATCCTACACATTCAGAATTTGCATTACAGAAAGTGTAAAGTAATGGTATCTAATTAAACATGTTGTTGCAAGTTTTAGAAATTGAATGGTATAACTTAGATGTCTAGTAATCCAAACAATCTACTGGGCCTGATTATATGGGGCATGCGTTTGAAATATACTACCTAACGACCAAACTGAAATAAACAGAGTACTATTTATTACGGCATCATCCTTCTTTTAACTAAGAGCATACATGGAAAGTTCACAAAACTAAAATACTATGAGAGACGGTCTAGTTATACATTTTACAGGCAGAAGTCTACAGAACAGTAATATGTAAGATGGACTCAATACAATCAGTGAAAAGAAAAGGACAAGCTAAATTGAAACTTCCACTTCCATTTTATATGCGTTCATGCTTCCATATTTTCAGCTTACAATAGCTAGTGTATCAGTTGTGTACCTGGTATTGGAAACAAGAGAAGAGGAAGGTGAGAATCAGCAGCAGTAGTAACAATACAACACAGCAACAACCCGCAAAGCAGTAATGTAATAACCCAGTAATAGATTTGGAAACCAGCAGGACAAATTCCAGCAACAACCAGTGGAACAATAACCAAATGACCAACCAAACTCAGGAAACAAGCCAAATGAAACCCCAGAAATACCAACAGCAATCACAGGCAGCAAAAGAGTGAACCAGAAGCAATAGAACCGTAGTTTTCTGGTTTTCAAACACTCAAATAAAAGGAAGCTTGAAGCTTCAAGGAAACAGTAGCAAGCTAGTACTGATTTTAAATGACAAAAGAGACTTCACTTTCAGTTTTTTAACTCTCAGGCTATTGACCTTTTTTTTCAGATTGAAAGACCAACCTATTTCAACTCTCTAACTGAATTCTTAGTACTCAAAATCCAGCCTGTTTTTAACTCTCAATTACTGAACTCTTTTAGGTAAAAGCCCAGCCTATTTTTCACTCTTTCTCTCTGACTTCCCTTGATTCAAAAGCCAGCCCTTATTCTATCAAAATTCCTTCTATTTATAACCAAAACAGACCTGATGTCTGCCTTGAACTACCTAGACTTTAATTCTGCCCATACTCCCTCACTCCCCACTCCTAGTGCCTTGTTCTTATTTTAATTCATGCTCCCCACTCTTGGTTCCCTAGTGTTTCATTCAAGATTCATGGGTGCATTAGAGTATTCTTATTAATTCCCATGCTACTATGTTATGTCCCCCATTAATATTAAACTAAGGGTATTTATTAACCAACTTGACAGACCCCATTAAGTTAATTCTAATTAATTCTGTTAAAACCCAAAATTACCCCTTAAAACCCCTAAATTACTGTCCTACCCTAACTCTTGGCAATCTGTATTTAAACCTCTAATAATTATAACTAACACTGGTTGATAATCACCAAATAGCTACACAGCTATAACCAATCCTAGTGTTAATTCAGGCAGTGATTCAAAGCAGAAGGTCAAGATCAAACTCAGGAAAGTATCAATCAAAGGGAATGAGCTGATCATATTGGGAACAAATCCTGATCAACTCAAACCCAATGAAGTGATCAAAACTGAACATCCACAGGTTCACCTCAATACAAGTTTAACACAGAAAAGGAAACAGGCCGGTAATCATATAGGAATGAACAAAAATGGCCCATTAACATGCTTCTTCAATTTTTCAAGCAAATTTAATTGACGACAATTATTTAATCGATTGCATATATACAATTAATAACAAACCAACAGAATCAAACAGAACAATCCAGGTGACTTATGTGGTTTCGAAAAGACAAAAAAAAACAGGAAACTATCATGAAACTAATTACTTTACCAAACATATTCTAATCAACTACATGGCTAAACATATACTCGACTATGAACAGAAGAAAGACTCGACCAGATAAAAGGTCAGGTTGGAGATGAGCAGAACAATAGACAAACAAAATTGAAATATCAATAAAACTAAACTAAACAAATAGACAGATATAAACACAAAACAGAACAAAGGAAGGGAAAAATACCTCAGGAACTCAGAATCTAGACGACCCGGGTTTGAACTCAGACTTGAACACTTTGAGGTCGAACAGACCTTAATCGAGTGTTCTCAACTGAGAACACTTCGACTAAGGTCTATTAGACCCTAAATCTTCCTTTAATTCGGACAGAATTCATGGTTTGGACTTTCTAGGGTTCTTACGTTCGATCGGTGGTTCGAACGTTTCTGGCCAGGTTCGAGCCAAACAAATGTTGGCTTGGTAACGAAGGAGGTTTGGGGGATGTCTGGTGTGAGTTTGGGCTTGGTTGGGGTAGGGTCGAGTTCTGCTCGAATCTTCAAATGAAGATTCGAGACGTTCGGGGAAGATTCGAAACAAACGGTTACTGGAATCGGGCTGGGGATGGTTAGAAGCTTAAAGGGTGTTAGTTTCGTGGGCATCGGAGCCGGCACCGCCGGGTTTTCAGGCGAATGGATACGGGGGCGGCTAGGGTTTCCTCGTCTCTGAAAGAGACGAGGTTTGAGAGACGAAGGGGAGAGGGGGGGTGTTTGGATTGGGGGGCTGGGGTGAGATATTAAGCTTATATAGTGGAAGGGGCAATTGATCTTGGCCGTTCGATCAAGTGAGATCGACGGCTTGGATCTCTCACTTAAGAGAAGCGGCGTCGTTTGGTTATGTCGTGGGAATGGGTTGACCCGGGTCAAAATGGAACGGGTTGTGAGGGGAGCCTGGGACCGTTGGATCAATGGAGATGAACGGCTCCGATTAAACATACATGAAACGTCGTCGTTTCGACTTAACAGGGGTGGAACTGGACCGTTTGATCAGGTGAGATCAACGGTCGAGATTGGTTGACACCGAAGCGGTGTCGTTTGGTTGAGTTCAAAGGCTGGACCGGACTGGGTCACAGAATTGGGCTTGATTTCATTTCTAATTTTGGGCCCAATCCGAGTTTTCTTAATTTTCAACTGTTTTCTTTTTCTTCTTTTAATTAACAAATGTAACAAAATTCTAAATAAATTGTAAAACCAAAATTCAACTACAACACATTAATTAACCTTCAAAAACAATTAATGCACAAGTTAAAATATTTAATTAGAAATAAAATCACACAACGGCACATTTAAATGACAAAAATAGAATAAACGCATATTTTTGTGATTTTCGCTTTTTGTAAAGCAGACTTAATTACTCCTAATTGTAGGATTAAATCTTACATGCAAATGCGATGTATTTTGTATTTTCCTTAATTGAAACAAATAAACACGCACCGACAAATACAAACAATTACCCAAAAATGCCACGAAAAATCTCAAAATTGCACACAACCCAAAACTCTTTTATTTTGAATTTTTTAGGAGTAATTCTCATATAGTGCAAAAATCACGTGCTTAAAGCTGTCCCTCTTTGTCCGAAAACACGAAGAGTTTTCGTGCAAAGATGAAGTGAGCGAGCGATTTTTGCCCGTTTTGAGTACTCCGTGTGAATTATTTTTTGAAAAGATTTGACTGAACCTTTGCTTCAAAAGGTCTCCTACATATCCCTGGCAAAAAGGGAATCAGGTCAATGTAGTTCGGGAAGTTTTGGTAGCTGGGACTACCATGGGACTGAAATTTTGTTGTTGCTGTTGCTGCATGCCGTTACTAACGCTTGCCTATCTCCTTATTACACCGTTGCAAAAAGAAAACAAAAGCTGGACTAACTAGGAACTACAAATCTTATCTATTTTCAATTTGCTCTTGTTGTCTTGCTTTCTTGTCGGCTTGTGTTTCCTCAGGTGCTTCTTTCTTGCTAAAACTGCTGGGTATGACACCGGCCTTTCGCTTTTTCTATACACAAGTTTCATCATTTTGTTCTGTCCGCTGGGGATACTGCTTCCTTCATTAAAACTTGTTATGTTGGTGACCTTCCGCCTTACTGACTTCCGATTTGGTCTTGAGATGTATTCCTCTGTTTTGCAGGCGGGCTCCTGACTTCAATAACTAAAAAAATAACACATCCGTTCTACGGGCAGGCTCCCGACTGCGACAAACTGAAAATAACACTTCCATTCTACGGGTGGGCTCCCGACTGCAACAAACTTGAAAATAACACCTCCATTCAACGGGTGGGCTCCCGACTGCAACAACTGAAAATAACACCTCCGTTCTATGGGCGGGCTCCTGACTGCAACAAACTGAAAAGTAACAGCTCCGTTCTACGGGCGGGCTCCCGACTTCAACAACTTGAAAGTAACACCTCCGTTCTACGGGCGGGCTCCCGACTTCAACAAACTGAAAATAACACCTCCATTCTACACGGGCGGGCTCCCGACTTCAACAACTTGAAAATAACACCTACATTCTACGGGCGGGATCCCGACTTCAACAACTTAAAACTAACACCTCCATTCTACGGGCGGGCTCCCGACTGCAACAAACTGAGAATAACACCTCCATTCTACGGGCGGGCTCCCGACTTTAACAACTTGAAAATAAAACCTCCATTCTACGGGCGGGCTCCCTACTTCAACAACTTAAAAGTAACACTTCCGTTCTACGGGCGGGCTCCCAACTTCAACAACTGAAAACTAACACCTCCGTTCTACGGGCGGGCTCCCCACTGCAACAAACTGAAAAGTAACACCTCCGTTCTACGGGCGGGCTCCAGACTTCAACAACTTGAAAATAACACCTCCATTCTACGGGCGGGCTCCCGACTTCAACAACTTAAAAGTAACACCTCCGCTCTACGGGCGGGCTCCCGACTTCAAGAACTTAAAAGTAACACCTCTGTTCTACGGGCGGGCTCCCGACTTCAACAACTATAAACTAACACCTCCGTTCTACGGGCGGGCTCCCGACTGCAACAAACTGAAAAGTAACACCTCCGTTCTATGGGCGGGCTCCCGACTTCAACAACTTGAAAGTAACACCTCCGTTCTACGGACGGGATCCCGACTTCAACAAACTAAAAATAACACCTCCATTCTACGGGCGGGCTCCCGACTTCAACAACTTAAAAGTAACACCTCCGTTCTACGGGCGGGCTCCCGACTTCAACAACTTAAAAGTAACACCTCCGTTCTACGGGCGGGCTCCCGACTTCAACAACTTGAAAGTAATACCTCCGTTCTATGGGCGGGCTCCCGACTTCAACAAACTAAAAATAACACCTCCATTCTACGGGCGGGCTCCCGACTTCAACAACTTGAAAATAACACCTCCATTCTACGGGCGGGCTCCCGACTTCAACAACTTAAAACTAACACCTCCGTTCTACGGGCGGGCTCCCGACTGCAACAAACTAAAAATAACACCTTCATTCTATGGGCGGGCTCCCGACTTCAACAACTCGAAAATAACACCTCCATTCTACGGGCGGGCTCCCGACTTCAACAACTTAAAACTAACACCTCCGTTCTACGAGCGGGCTCCCGACTGCAACAAACTGAAAATAACACCTCCGTTCTACGGGCGGGATCCCGACTTCAACAACTGAAAACTAACACCTCCGTTCTACGGGCGGGCTCCCGACTGCAACAAACTGAAAAGTAACACCTCCATTCTACGGGCGGGCTCCCGACTGCAATAAACTGTGTTCATCGGCATTGTTCTTTCCTTGCCTCTTCACACCTTTCTTCCTTAGGATTGCTTTCCTTTATAACTTACTTTGATTTCCTCGTCCCTCCGAGAAAATTTTTAACAATGGCAAAAAAATTTCTGCCCCAGTTTTGGTGATCTTCTTTGTGGCATGTCTTTCTACTATCAACAACATTTCATTCCCTGTTTCAAATCAAAGAAAATTTTGTTAGTTTAAAGCGTGCTGAGTGGTCGTGCCGCTCCTGCTGGGGATGGCTTTTCCCTTTTCCCCTTTCCCTACTCTGTGTTCCCAAAACTTGTTGGGGGGGATGATATTTCTACTGGGGATGGTTTTTACTTTCTCTTTTACCCGCCCTGAGTTGTCCGACCCTCTTGGAACTTGGTCGAAAATCTGTCGGGGATGCTCCTGCATCTAGATGATCTGCTGGGGAGCCTCTTGGAATTTGGTCCACAATTTTCTCAATTTGTTGTTTTTATGTTTTCCTCCCTACTTCCCATGAAACTCTAGGCCAATTTGCCACTTGGTCTTGCAACAAACTTCTTTTCATTTTATCGCCTTGTCGCTGGCCTATTTTATTCATATTTTTCTTTGCACCATTATGGCGACTGGTAGTAAGCTCTGAAAAATCCTTTTAAAAAAAACTGCTGGAGAAGAAGTCTTTAAACGAAGAAAAAATTAATGACTTTAAAAAGATAGAAAAGAAGAAATCTTTCTTAAAAAGGGCTTATCTGAACGGTATAACCGGTCCTAACGATCACTTCGTGCATTCTGGATCTAACCAACCCAGTCTATTTATCAATCAATCTTTCTGATGACTTTATTTTGCTGGGGATGAGTAGGCACCCCATTTTTGCCAAACGCGGATCCTTTCCGCCAATATTATCTTGTCGCCTCATAGTGCCATTCGAGGGGTTTTCACTAATAAGACTCTCTCATTTTTCTCAACTCCCGTCGCCTTATGGTGCCTGTGAAGGTTTTTACCATAAGACTCTCTCATTGTGTTTCTCTCAGCTTTCGTTGCCTTATGGTGCCTGTGAAGGTTTTCACCGATAAGACTCTCTCGTTTTGTTTTTCTTCCTCTGCTGGGGATTGGAGTGTTGCCGATAAGATTTCCTCTACTGGGGATTCTTTTGTCTATTAATTCCTTCAGCTCATGATCCTCATTCAGTCGGGGATCAGTGTGTTATTCTTGGCTTTCATTTGCCTGACTTGGCACCCCTCGAATACTGATCGAGAGGTCTTTTTTGGATATCAACATGGTTCTTTGTGCGGGGATAAAAGAAAAGGATATCAAGAATTCGAAATAACTTCGACGGGTGAAACATTACAACTCTCGGAATCAAACTTTTCCCAAAATTTTAAAACATAACTTCCTGCCCTAGTTTTCTTGCCTGGGGGATTTTTGACTTTATTTACACTATGACCGAGCCGTGAGGTGCCTACGTATCTTCTTTGAGGAATCAGGTCGAACGTAGTTCACTTATTCCTTTGTATTTCTTGTGACTTTCCTTTTTGTTGTTGTTTTTTTTGTTTGTTATTATTATTCTTTCTTTTCTTTCTTTCTTTCTTTTCTTTTCTCCTCTTTTTCATTTTCATTAATGATTCCAAGAGAGGGGTACGAAAGAATAAATAAGGCTCAAAGGGGAAGCAAAGGTTAAAGTGTTTGGATAAAAGAAGAATTGCCTCCGTCATTTCATTCTCCGATAAATGCCAAGTACAAGCAAACAAAGCAAAACAACAACAATTACAATCAAAGGATCATACATAATATCTCTTGACTGCGTCAGAATTGATAGCCATATCGATGCATCTTCCCTCGACATCTGCCAAACGTAAGGTGCCATTAGATAACACTCTGGTCACAACGAACGGCCCTTTCCAATTTGGGGCGAACTTGCCCTTTGCCTCGGCCTGATGCGGGAGGATCCGTTTCAATACTTGCTGCCCTACTTCAAATTTCCTGGGGCGTACCTTCTTGTTGTAGGCTCTTGCCATTCTCCTTTGATATAACTGGCCATGACATACTGTTGCCAGTCTCTTTTCGTCAATTAAGCTCAGCTACTCCAATCGGGTTTTGACCCATTCATCATCATCAATCCCAGCCTCAGCGACAATCTGAAAGGATGGAATTTCAACTTCTGCTGGTATCACTGCTTCAGTTCCGTATACCAACGAATAAGGAGTTGCACCTACTGAAGTACGAACAGTAGTGCGGTAACCCAACAATGCAAATGGCAGCTTTTCATGCCATTGCCTAGACCCTTCCACCATCTTCCTCAATATCTTCTTCATATTTTTGTTGGCTGCTTCAACCGCACCGTTTGCCTTGGGGCGATATGGGGTGGAATTACGGTGTGTAATCTTAAACTTTTGACATACTTCTTTCATCAAACTACTGTTAATATTAGCACCGTTATCCGTGATAATCACCTTGGGGATCCCAAATCTACAGATGATATGGGAATGAACAAAATCTACCACCGTTTTCTTGGTCACTGACTTGAAAGTTTTAGCTTCGACCCATTTGGTGAAATAGTCAATGGTTACTAGAATGAACCTGTGACCGTTGGAAGCTGTCGGCTCAATAGGTCCAATGACATTCATCCCCCATGCAACAAAGGGCCAAGGTGCTGACATCGTATGCAATTCAATTGGCGGAGAATGAATCAGATCTCCGTGTATCTGATACTGATGGCATTTTCGCACGAAACTGATACAATCACGCTCCATAGTGAGCCAATAATATCCTGCTCGGATGATCTTCTTCTCCAATACATACCCGCTCATATGTAGCCCGCAAACTCTAGCGTGTACCTCAGTCATAACTGTCGTGGCTTGACCAGTATCTATACATCTCAGCAAACCCAAATCTGGGGTTCTTTTGTACAGCACTCCTCCACTGAGGAAAAATCCACTTGCCAATCTCCGAATGGCTCTTTTTTGATCTCCGGTGGCCTACTCCGGGTATATCCCCATCCTAAGGTATTCTTTGACATCATAGAACCATGGCTCGCCATCCATTTCTTCCTCTATCATATTGCAATAAGCATGCTGATCACGAACCTGAATATGCAATGGGTCAACATGAACTTTGTCTGGGTGGTGCAACATCGATGCTAAGGTGGCCAAAGCATCGGCAACCTCATTGTGAACTCTTGGGATGTGTCTGAACTCCACTGATCGGAATCGCTTGCTCAGATCGTGCAAACATTGGCGGTAGGGTATAAGCTTCAAATCTCGTGTTTCCCATTCACCTTGAATCTGATGCACCAAGAGGTTCGAGTCTCCCAAGACCAAAACGTCTTGGACATCCATATCTGCGGCTAACCGTTGGCCCAAAATGCATGCCTCTTACTCGGCCATGTTGTTGGTACAATAGAAATGCAGCTGAGCCGTAACAGGATAATGGTGTCCTGTTTTAGAAATGAGTACTGCTCCTATTCCAACTCCCTTTGCATTTGCATCTCCATCAAAGAAAATCTTCCACTCTGGTTCCTCGGTTAATTCCAACTCATCTATATATATCACCTCTTCATCAGGAAAATACGTCCTCAATGGCTCGTATTCTTCATCAACAAGATTCTCAGCCAGGTGATCGGTAAATGCTTGGGCTTTCATGGCCGTCCTCGTCACATAGACGATGTCAAATTCTATGAGTAATATCTGCCACTTTGCTAACCTCCCTGTGGGCATAGGCTTCTGGAAAATATACTTCAGTGGATCCAAGCGTGAAATGAGGTAAGTAGTATATGATGACAGATAATGCTTCAGCTTTTGTGCCACCCAAGTTAAGGCGCAACATATCTTCTCAAGTTGAGTGTACTTGACCTCATATACTGTAAACTTTTTGCTGAGATACTATATGGCTTGCTCCTTCCTCCCTGTAATGTCATGTTGCCCCAGTACGCAACCAAACGAATTTTCTAGGACTGTAAGATAGAGAATCAATGGTCTTCCCGGCTCGGGTGGAACCAATACGGGTGGATTTGACAGATACCCTTTGATTTGGTCAAATGCTTCCTGACATTCTGCCATCCATTCTACCACATCATCTTTCTTCAACAGCCGAAATGTGGGCTCACAAGTTGCTGTGAGTTGAGCGATGAACCTGCTGATATAATTCAATCTTCCCAACAGACTCATTACTTCTGTTTTGTTCTTCGGCGGTGGCAGTTCTTGGATGGATTTGATCTTTGACGGATCCAACTCAATGCCTCGCCGACTGACGATGAATCCCAACAGTTTTCCAGATGGAACACCAAATGCACATTTGGCCGGGTTGAGCTTAATATCTTACCTTCGAAGTCTTTGGAAGAACTTCCTTAGGTCTGCCACGTGGTCTTCCCGGCTCTTGGATTTTATGATCACATCATCTACGTACACCTCAATCTCTTTGTGTATCATATCATGAAACGCAATAGTCATTGCTCTCATGTACGTTGCCCCAGTGTTCTTCAAACCAAACGGCATTACTAGGTAGCAATAAGTCCCCCACGGTGTAATGAAAGCCGTCTTTTCTGCATCTTCTTCATCCATCAAGATCTTATGGTACCCGGCATAGCAATCCACAAATGACCCGATCTCACGTCCGGCATAATTATCGATCAAGATATGAATGTTGGGTAATGGAAAGTTATCCTTTGGACTTGCCCTGTTCAGATTGCGGTAATCGACACATACCCTAATCTTCCCGTCTTTCTTCGGCACTGGCACCACATTAGCCAACCAATCAGGATATCGAGTGACTCGAATAACCTTTGCTTGCAGCTGCTTGGTTACTTCTTCTTTAATCTTCACACTCATGTCGGTCTTGAACTTTCTCAATTTTTGCTTAACGGGAGGGCAGGCCGGGTCAGTGGGTAATTTGTGAACTACTAAATCAATGCTTAAACCCGGCATGTCATCATACAACTATGCAAAAATATTTTTGAACTCAATGAGTGCTTTGATTAGTTCTTCCCTGATGTTCGGCTCAATGTGGATGCTGATTTTGGTTTCCCTGACATTGTCTGCGTCCCCTAAATTGACAGCTTCAGTGTCATTCAAATTGGGCTTGGGTTTCTCTTCGAACTGGCTTAATTTTCTGTTTATCTCTTCAAAGGCTTTGTCCCCATCATATTCCGACTCATCATCATAATCGACCTCTTGTACAAATAATTCAGAATCAGATTGATTTTTTAGACTAGGTTGAAGATCCGTTGTGCATGCCATGTCATAAAAACCAGTATAAAGAGAAATGTTCAGAAAGGGAAAAGAAGAAAACACAATTAAAACAAAACAAAGGGGGAAAACTTTCACTTTATTAAAATGTGGGAAAACAGAGTTTCACACTTTTGTCGAATACAAAATAAAACAAAATTTGGATTACACCCTGTAATAATCCAGAAAACAAGAAAGAAAAATCAGAGCCTACTACCAAGACTCCCTCCGGGTAGGAAGAGGAGTAGCTGTCCAATTGTTAATATTGGCCCTAGGCCCCACAAACTGTATATCTGCCCTACTGGAACCTTCTCCAGCTTCTATCACGTTGACGTCGGCGAACAACTTTTCAAAACTCTGATTCAAATCCCCATCTAACCCAATCAGTGGTCCGAGAACCTTCGGGACCGACAACCTTCTGCTACCTGCTCTGACAAAGGATCTGGAGAGACTCGGGACCGGCTTGGGAAGAGCCCAACCTCTCTTTTTCAACTTCCGAGCACGTCTTACGTCTGTTGCTGTAGGCTTGTATCCCAACCCAAAAGTATCTAGATTCTTGGGCAAAGAAACTGGTTGGACAATACCTTGTAAATCAACCCCCAAGCCTTTTCCTGGTACAAACCCGCTGTTTAACATTTCCGAGGCTATCATGAAAGTGGCCGCTGCGATTCTGGGCAGTGGAAGGTCCTTTCCCTCAAAAATTTTACCTACTGAGACTGCATCAAAAATCTGGTAAACCCAGGGACCTTTGTCATCGTCGATTTCTATGAATGGCACAATGGCATCACCCACAACGCCCGTACCGTCATCCCCGTGCACCATTATCTCCTGCCTGTCCCACTCAAATTTCACCATCTGGTGCAATGTGGAAGGCACTGCCTTGGCGGCATGAATCCAGGGTCGCCCTAATAGAAGATTGTATGATACTGCCACGTCTACCACTTGGAATTCCATGGTGAATTCCACTAGGCCAATAGTTAATTCTAGTACGATGTCACCCGCCGTGTCAGTACCACCCCCATCGAAACCTCGGACGCACACGCTGTTCCTGTAAATTTGGTCATGATCAACCTTCAGCTTGTTCAGAGTAGTCAAAGTACAGATGTTGGCGCTCGACCCATTATCAATCAGCACTCGAGTGACCACCGAGTCTTCGCATTTCACGGTCAAGTATAGGGCTTTGTTGTGTTCTGTACCCTCTACCGGCAATTCATCATCAGAGAACGTCACCCTTTTTACCTCGAAGATTTTATGCACTATCCTTTCCAAGTGATTTACAGAGATTTTATCCGGAACATGAGCCTCGTTCAGGATTTTCATCAGTGCCTGGCAATGGTCACTGGAATGGATCAACAAGGATAGCAACGAAATTTGTGCCAGAGTCTTTCTTAACTGCTCCACAATGGAGTAGTCTTGGGCCTTCATTTTCTTCAGAAACTCCTCCGTTTTTTCCTCCGTCACGGGTTTCTTTATCATCGCTGGGTTGGACCTTCTTAACTCCACGGGAGCAAAACACCTCCCCGAACGAGTTAACCCCTGGGCTTCACATATTTCTTCTACAACCTCCTTTCCTTTGTACATTACCACCGCTTTATTGTAGCTCCATGGCATGGCTTTCTCGTTGATTATCGGCCTCTGCACTACTGGTCAGATAACAACCAGCCCTATGTATGCTGGCTGTCTTGGTACCCCTTGCACCATTACTTTGACTGGTTTCGGATTCTCTGCAACAACAGACGGTCTCTTCCCCATCACCGCCACAGGCTTGACATCTACCTTTTCCAACTATACCACCGCTTCCCCATCGGTCGACTTTTCTTTTGGGCTGGCACGGATCATCATCACTGTCTATGACGGTTTCTTTGGCTCCCCTTCTTCGTGTATCAACTCAATCATATGGGCCTCATGGTGAGTCGGCATCGGATTTTGGTTGATATTGGGTGCCTCTGGTGTCTGAACCTCGATCTTGTTGGTGTCAATAAGATCTTGCACTGCACGTTTCAACTTCCAACACTTCTCAGTATCGTGTCCAGGAGCTCCCGAACAATACTCACAGCTTACCGAGTGGTCCATATTTTGGGGAAGGGGATTTGGCAATCTGGGCTCAATAGGACTCAACAAACCCAACTGCCTTAATTTGTGGAACAAAGTAGTATAGGTTCCTCCCAACTCAGTGTAGGTTCTTGGTTTCTGCACCCTTTCATTTTTGAAAACCTGATTCCCCCGGAAACCTGTCCCTGGAGGGTTCCTATAAGCTCTTGGTGGTGGATAGGTGTTTTGTGGAGGTGGGTATGTATTTTGGGGAGCCGGCGCGCACCATTGCGGGCGAGCCGGAGGGTGGATGTATGCTTTGGCTTGATGGACGGAGAAGTGTGGTTCTTGTGGTAGGTAGTAAGGTTGTGGAGGGTAATTTGGAGTGTGTGGGTAATTTGGGTGATGGGGTCTGGATTGGTAGCGGGGGGAAGGATCTCTTGATCTGGACCAATTACCTGCCTCTATTGTTGCGACCTCTTCTCTTATCTTCTTCCCGAGCGCACCTCTCGCGCTGCTCTGAATGGCCTAAGTTGTTGCTTTAATTGCCGAATAGCTCAAGATCTTATTAGACTTAAGTCCCTCTTCAATCATACCACCCATTTTCACTACCTCATTGAAGGATTTGCGAACCGACGTTACCAAGTGAACAAAGTAAGTTGGCTCTAGAGTCTGCAAAAAGTAGTCTACCATTTCCCCCTCTCTTATCGGAGGATCAACTCTAGCTGCCTGTTCTCTCCACCGGAACCCAAATTCTCGGAAGCTTTCCCCAGGCTTCTTCTCAAGGTTTAGCAATGTGAGACGGTCAGGGACGATCTTAAGGTTGTATTGAAAGTGACCTGCGAATGCTTGTGCCAGATCGTCCCAGGTGTACCACCGGCTCGGATCCTGTCTTGTGTGCCATTCCAGGGCGGACCCACTTAGACTTTGGCCAAAGTAAGCTATCAGCAGCTCATCTTTACCACCTGCTCCCCTCATCTTGCTGCAAAACCCTCGCAGATGTGACATAGGATCGCCATGACCCTCGTATAGATCAAACTTTGGCATCTTGAACCCTGCCGACAATTGGACGTCAGGGAAAGGACACAGGTCCTTGTAGGCCACGCTGACCTGATTGCCTAACCCGTGCATGTTCCTGAAGGATTGCTCCAGACTTTTAAATTTTCGCATTACTTCGTCCCGCTCTAGGCTTTTAGCCGGCTTTTCAATCTCTGCCGGGACCTCAAAATGGGGATTATAGGCATGTGGCTCGGGTGCTTTAAATGTGGGTTTCGGGGGGTAATATTGGGTATCGTGATCCTGAAATAATGGCTCACTAGATGAGCTCTGTAACGTGGCTGGCGGGGGTCCCATGAAAACCGGAACATTTGGTGGGATAGGGTTCTAATTGGGTGGTAGAGCTTGGGGATCATAGGGATTTCTTCCCTGATAGTAGTGGCGACTGGGGAAGTTTGTTGAAGGGCCGGGGGGAAGGTATTCCGGTGTGTGCGCTGGGGGAAGAGTAGGAGTGATGGGTGGTTCAGGCCCCTTTTGTACCCTAGCCAAGGCTAGCTGCATTTCGTTCATCTCCAGTCTCATCCTTTCTATTTTTTCCATCGCCTCCTTCAGGAGCTGACTTTCCGTTCTTTCCTCTTCAACACTTTGGTCTGAACTAGTCATGCTTTTCAGTATGGGTCCTTCGGATCTTGTTTGATAATGGTATGGTGCCAGTACGCTCTAACAACCTAACTGATATTAAATTGGGAAAACAACAAACTTGTCAGTGTTAGAGTTTTAACAGATATTGCAATTGCACGTTAGGGGATGCAATGTTCTTAGGCAGTTAACCATTTCTAACATGTTTGTGCTCTGACCGCATGCATCATCCCGGCTTATTTTATTTGTGCCTCATTTAAGTGTTTCAGAAACTTTCCTTTATTTCCTTTTTCTCTCTTTTCTTTTCGTGGTGGCCGAATCTTATGGGGATTGCCTACATATCATGTCCCCGCATGAATCAGACCTGGGCATAGTTCTGCCATAAATAAAAATAAAGACATAACAATTTTTGGAATCATTCGTTTCATAACCAAAATGTGCTATTACAAGATACCTATTTTAAACAAGGAAAATCAAAATACACACTCCAAAATACTTAACATGATTTGATGTGAAAGAACAAACGGGTAGATAACAGACTCTTAAAGACACCAAGTACAGATTTGAACTAGGGATACATTAAAGCTTTCAATTTAGGTGCCCGCGAGGCATCATTAGGCCTTTCCGCGACCTTTGGTGCAAGACCCCTTTGTAAGCTTTTCAACTCATCCATGATCCGGTGGACGTAACCCATGACGGAGGCAAAAAGGGTGTCACGAGGCATTTCCTCACATGCTAGTCACCTCATGTGGGTGTAGTGCCCAATCTCATCGATCCTACCCCGGATGTTATCCCTTTCCCTGAACAGTTGCTCTATTCGTCGATTCTTTGCCCCCAGCACTTGTGCGTTGTCAGCGAGCTGATCCTGGAACTTGTTCATCTGTTCTTCCATTCACGCTATCAAATCATAGCAGCGCTCCCTGTCAGCTCTGGCATCTCGGTCTTGTTTAAAGACCCGTTCTTTGAGAGTGGAATTTGTTTCTCTTAATATAGCAATGGTCCCTTCATAATCTCTCTTCACTTGCCGCAGGTGCTTTGCTCGCGCCACCGTACCTTTTGCCCATCTGGATCGAATTATCGCTATGCTAGCTTCTGCCCTTTCCAAACCCTCTTGGCTTTCAATGACCTGGTTTCTTAACCTAGCTATCATCCTTTTGTCAGCCTGACTTCTCTGTTGGTTGTTGGCATCTATTCTGACTCGTTGGATTTGGGCTTTCAGGGCTTTTTTGTCTTGGGTCAACCTGTTCTTTTCTCCTGTATCAACATCAATTTGCAAGCTATTTTCATATTTCAAGTCCCGAACCTATTGTTTTAACTTGCCAATTTCAACCCGATAGCTTTCTTCTTTTGCCAACCAACCCCATTGTGTTTGTGATGATTCTGCGAAGTCTTGGACGTGGGGTTTTTTAGCTGGCCTCTGGTGCTCAAGTTCTCTCTTGTACCATGCGAGATATTCCGGCGACACTTCACCTTTGGCCCGATCCCGCACACAAGTATCTATTTTCAGGGTTTGACATTCATTCCAGATTTTTCGAACTATCGCTTCAGGGAACTGTCCACTGGGCCCAATTTCGACCACCTGTCCGCTGAGGTCCTCTTCCTTTGGGACTATTTGGCGCCGCCCCAACTATCTCAGTACTCGGTACGGCGCATATGGCTGAATACTTTTGAGACCCATCAGCAGTAAATGAGATTTGGCGGCTGACATGTATATGATTTCATTTACGGGTAGCCACCCAAATGCCCATTCTATTTGGCTTGCGGAGGTAGAACGCATGAGAGTTACCCAGTCAGTGACCCCTTCTGGCAAACTGAACCCGTCGACCCTTGTGGAAAACTCTTCTATACAAGTCTTTTCGGATGACCCATAGCTCATGAACTGAGGGCGATGACACAAGTGTTCGATCATCCACATTTGGAGCAATACATTGCAACCCTCGAAGAAACCCCCTCCGGCTTTGCAATCAGTAAGAGCACGGAAGATGTCTGCTATTATCATTGGTGCCAGAGTGTTGTTGTCTTGTTTGAGCAAAGTGCTGACGATCCCAGCAATTTGTATATTAATTTTCCCGTCTTTCCTAGGGAATACTAGTAGTCCCAGAAAGGCTATCATAAAAGCAATACACCTATGCCTTTCCCATTTCAGCCGGTCTTCCCCACTACAGATTTTACCCTCGGGATTGTTGAACCCTCCAAGATGACCATACCTGTCGTATATGAATGCCAAATTACAAAAGCCCTCTGATAAATCTGGGTTGTGTACAGTTCTGCGGATCTTCACAGTGTCTAGGAACCTGTGTATGGTTACGACCCGTGGCGCAATAAGATACTGCTCTCTCGTAGGAATTTTAGGACCCCCGATGTACCCTGCCAGTTCTTCCAGTGTCGGTGTGAGCTCAAAGTCTGAGAAATGAAACACATTGTGTGCTGGGTCCTAGAATGAGATCAACGCCCGTATGATGTCCCCTCTCGGGTCAATATTCAGCAACCCAACCAGATCTCTCAAGTACAACTTGACTGTATCTTGCCCTGATTCTCCTAAGTCATTCCACCACATGCGCAAACCCAAAGGGACCCTGTTTATAATAGCTCCAGATGAATTCCGACTCGTGCTCATTCTGCACATTTATTAAGGTAATTTAGACAAAAGGAAAACTTTTATTTGACTCAAGAAAAATAATTTTTTTTCTCTTTTCCCCAATTTTAAAGAAAGGAAAAGCTGGTTTTCCGAATACGGCCTTTCATCACTTCAGGGATAAAGATTTTGAAGGCCGTGCGGGCTAACCAGTCAAAAATCCTAAATAATGACCAAGGGTGGCTGTTTATGCAAAGTTAGCCTTCCGGCGTCCCTTTCGGAACATTCGGCTATTTTTGATAAAACGGTATCACCCGACTTATTTATAACAAAATTAGAATTTGACATTTTTTTTTCTATTTTTTGCAAAAGGGGAAGTTGGACCCGACGAGGGTTGCCTACGTATCTCACACCCTGTGAGAATCAAACTAGCGTAGTTCGAGCCAATAGAACTGAATTTGAAAACAAGACTCTTTTCCCTTTTTTTTTTCAAATGAATCAAATTAAAAACATTCCTTTTATTTTTTCCAAAATTTCAACAGAGTTTCGACACTACTTAGACAGTGGTTTTTTCCTAAAATAAGTAGTTATCTCTCTACACTGGTATTTTTCTCTTTTTTCCCCCTTTTCACTTTCCAATATTCCCGATTTTCATAAGTCGGTCCACATGCGAGTCTGAAGCAAATAAATGCATAAAACAAACAGGATGCAGCAGGATGGTCTTTTTATTTCAGGTTACCTGTCCTAGACGGACCCAACCCCTGTATTGAGTCCCCTAAGCCAAATGCAACGTGATACAGATAAGCGTTCCTACTAGGGATCCGGCATGAAGTCAAGTTATTCTAGGTTAAAAACCTGGGTATGTGGTCTAGATAGGGTACCCGAGCGGACAACTCGAGTCAAGGAGGGGGCTACGTACCGGGGACCCGTGAGATCGTCCGGCTTTGTAACTTGTCCGAGCCCTTTTCTTATTTCAAGGTATGACACTAACAGAATAGGGAGTCTCAACCAGTGAGCACATCCCTAGAGGTAAGGAGAGAAGGTTTTTGGCACAGTTTATATGTACAGTTCAAATAATATCAAAGCGGTAAAAAGCATCATTTTGCACATTAAGCACATATCATACGAAAATATCAGATACTAAAGCCAAAATACAACAATTTATCACAAGCTCGAATTTCTAACCCTGAACCAGTGGTTCTGGGTCGACCATCCCCAGTGGAGTCGCCAGAGCTGTCACACCTCCTTTTTTCGGCTACCGCACCCCGCGAAGGGCGTGGTAAAGGGGAGTTTTTCCAATTAAAGGACAATCGAAACGGGATTTATTATTAAAAGTTGGAATCGCCACTTGAGAGATTTATGTTGTCCCAAGTCACTGGTTTGAATCCCGAATCGAGGAAAATGTTGATTCCATATTACAGTCTGCGAATCAGAAATCTGGATAAGGAATTCTGTTAACCCGGGAGAAGGTATTAGGCATTCCCGAGTTCCGTGGTTCTAGCACGGTCGCTCAACTGTCATATCCGTCTTTTTTATCTGATTTTTAGTAATTATGGACCTATATGCAAGTTTTAACTCTTCACCGCTTTTACTGTTATTATTATTATTTTAACAAAGAATTGCAACGTTGTGAAAACGTATCTCGAACCACGTCACATCAATGTACCCGTGGTTGTCGACACATTTCGACTCCGTTGAGATTTGGATTTGGCTCACATAAATGTGCACCCCAGTTTAAGAAAGTAATTTATTAAAGGCATGCTTAGAGAGGCTAGCGTATCATTATGTTGGGTAAGGCCGTGAAATTTTGCTAAACGGCCCATCCCGAAGTCTAAGTAAAACGCGTATAGAGGGCCCCGTAGTTTATGTATTTTTCGTTTTTCGAGGCTCGTCTCACTCATTATTTTTAAACAGAATTACAACGTCATGAAAATGCATCTCGAACCACATTACAATCAATGTACCCGTGATTATCGACACATTTCAACTTTGTTGAGATTTGGATTTAGGTCACATAAATGAACACCCGGGTTTAAGAAAGTAAGGTTGTTTAAAGTACGCGCCTAAAGAGACTAACGCATTGTTATTTTGGGGAAAAACCGTGAAGTTCACTAAGCGTCCGATCCCGAAATCTATCCAATTATTATGTCCATTTTTGGAGGGCCCCGCAGCTTGTGCATTTTTATTCGGCGAGGCTCATCTCATTTATTTAAAAGGATCATCCTAAAGTGACTAACATTTTTCTATTAAGCGTCTCTAGAAATGAAAGAAGAAAAGATCCTAATTAATTTACATGCTCAAGAATTGTTATAGTCGGGTTCCGAAGATGGTTTGTTAAATCAGAATATAAACGTGCATATGGGCAGTCCGTTTGCCAACATGGGCCCAGGTCCGACGAATGTAATGCTAAATGGGACCTGGGCCATCTTATTTGAATGTTGAGGCCTAGTTAAGCTATCCTACACATTCAGAATTTGCATTGCAGAAAGTGTAAAGTAATGGTATCTAATTAAACATGTTGTTGCAAGTTTTAGAAAGGCAACAATTGAATGGTATAACTTAGATGTCTAGTAATCCAAACAATCTACTGGGCCTGATTATGTTGGGCATGCGTTTGAAATATACTACCTAACGACCAAACTGAAATAAACAAAGTACTATTTATTACGGCATCATCCTTCTTTTAACTAAGAGCATACATGGAAAGTTCACAAAACTAAGCTACTATGAGAGACTGTCTAGTTATACATTTTACAGGCAGAAGTCTACAGAACAGTAATATGTAAGATGGACTCAATACAATCGGTGAAAAGAAAAGGACAAGCTAAATTGAAACTTCCACTTCCATTTTATATGCGTTCATGCTTCCATATTTTCAGCTTACAATAGCTAGTGTATCAGTTGTGTACCTGGTATTGGAAACAGGAGAAGAGGAAGGTGAGAATCGGCAGCAGTAGTAACAATACAACACAGCAACAACCCGCAAAGCAGTAATGCAATAACCCAGTAATAGATTTGCAAACCAGCAGGACAAATTCCAGCAACAACCAGTGGAACAATAACCAAATGACCAACCAAACTCAGGAAACAAGCCAAATGAAACCCCAGAAATACCAACAGCAATCACAGGAAGCAAAAGAGTGAACCAGAAGCAATAGAACCGTAGTTTTCTGGTTTTCAAACACTCAAATAAAAGGAATCTTGAAGCTTCAAGGAAACAGTAGCAAGCTAGTACTGATTTTAAATGACAAAAGAGACTTCACTTTCAGTTTTTTAACTCTCAGGCTATTGACCTTTTTTTTTCAGATTGAAAGACCAACCTATTTCAACTCTCTAACTGAATTCTTAGTAGTCAAAATCCAACTTGTTTTTAACTCTCAATTACTGAACTCTTTTAGGTAAAAGCCCAGCCTATTTTTCACTCTTTCTCTCTAACTTCCCTTGATTCAAAAGCCAGCCCTTACTCTATCAAAATTCCTTCTATTTATAACCAAAACAGACCTGTTGTCTTCCTTGAACTACCCAGACTTTAATTCTGCCCATACTCCCTCACTCCCCACTCCTAGTGCCTTGTTCTTATTTTAATTCATGCTCCCCACTCTTGGTTCCCTATTGTTTCATTCAAGATTCATGGGTGCATTAGAGTATTCTTATTAATTCTCATGCTATTATGTTATGTCCCCCATTAATATTAAACTAAGGGTATTTATTAACCAACTTGACATACCCCCTTAAGTTAATTCTAATTAATTCTGTTAAAACCCAAAATTACCCCTTAAAACCCCTGAATTACTGTCCTACCCTGACTCTTGGCAATCTGTATTTAAATCTCTAATAATTATAACTAACACTGGTTGATAATCACCAAATAACTACACAGCTATAACCAATCCTAGTCTTAATTCAGGCAGTGATTCAAAGCAGAAGGTCAAGATCAAACTCAGGAAAGTATCAATCAAAGGGAATGAGCTGATCATATTGGGAACCAATCCTGATCAACTCAAACCCAATGAAGTGATCAAAACTGAACATCCACAGGTTCACCTCAATACAAGTTTAACACGGAAAAGGAAACAGGCCGGTAATCATATAGGAATGAACAAAAATGGCCCATTAACATGCTTCTTCAATTTTTCAAGCAAATTTAATTTACGACACTTATTTAATCAATTGCATATATACAATTAATAACAAACCAACAGAATCAAACAGAACAATCCAGGTGACTTATGTGATTTCGAAAAGAAAAAAAAATAGGGAACTATCATGAAACTAATTACTCTACCAAACATATTCTAATCGACTATATGGCTAAACATATACTCGACTACGAACAGAAGAAAGACTCGACCAGATAAAAGGTCAGGTTGGAGATGAACAGAACAATCGACAAACAAAATTGAAATATCAATAAAACTAAACTAAACAAATTGACAGATATAAACACAAAACAGAACAAAGGAAGGGAAAAATACCTCAGGAACTTAGAATCTAGACGACCCAGGTTTGAACTCAGACTTGAACACTTTGAGGTCGAACGGACCTTAATCGAGTGTTCTCAACTGAGAACACTTCGACTAAGGTCTATTAGACCCCAAATCTTCCTTTAATTCGGACAGAATCCATGGTTTGGACTTTCTAGGGTTCTTAC
>MU753653.1:107655-118767 GCA_026770625.1 Nicotiana glauca
GAGATCGACGGCCTGGATCTCTCACTTAAGAGAAGCGGCGTCGTTTGGTTATGTCGTGGGAATGGGTTGACCCGGGTCAAAATAGAACGGGTTGTGAGGGGAGCCTGGGACCGTTGGACTAATGGAGATGAACGGCTCCGATTAAACATACATGAAACGCCGTCGTTTCGACTTAACAGGGGTGGAACTGGACCGTTTGATCAGGTGAGATCAACGGTCGAGATTGGTTGACACCGAAACGGTGTCGTTTGGTTGAGTTCAAAGGCTGGACCGGACTGGGTCACATAATTGGTCTTGATTTCATTTCTAATTTTGGGCCCAATCCGAGTTTTCTTAATTTTCAACTCTTTTCTTTTTCTTCTTTTAATTAACAAATGTAACAAAATTCTAAATAAATTGTAAAACCAAAATTCAAATACAACACATTAATTAACCTTCAACAACAATTAACGCACAAGTTAAAATATTTAATTAAAAATAAAATCACACAACGGCACATTTAAATGACAAAAATAGAATAAACGCATATTTTTGTGATTTTCGCTTTTTGTAAAGCAAACTTAATTACTCCTAATTGTAGGATTAAATCCTACATGCAGATGCGATGTATTTTGTATTTTCCTTAATTGAAACAAATAAACACGCACCGACAAATACAAACAATTACCCAAAAATGCCACGAAAAATCTCAAAATTGCACACAACCTAAAACTCTTTTATTTTGAATTTTTTAGGAGTAATTCTCATATAGTGCAAAAATAACGTGCTTACAGGTGTACCAATCAGATTCCGTCTTGCATAATTGGAAAGCTGATGGCAAGTTTTGAAGTCATTTCTAACTTGTTCTGACCAAACAGACTCTACTGGGGAATTTTTGTTTTTTGATGAAAGGAGAAAGATAAAAAGGAACAGAATAAAAGACAAAGGAAGAGGATGACTCTCTAAAAAGAAAAGTTATAAAGTAAAAACTTATTAAACGCGGATACTAACTCTAATGGCAATGACATGCACATATAGCCTATCCTCCGTCATTAATTCGCTTTTCACAATCTTCTTCTGGTGATTTCCATCTGATTCTCACCCTTATTTGACTTGTAGTGCCCTAAGGTTTTCACTATCAAGCCTCTCTCATTTTGGTTTTTCTCTCAGCTTTCATCGCCTTATGGTGCCCGTGAAGTTTTTCACTGATAAGACTCTCTCATTTGTGTACTTTTCAGCTGGGGATTAGGGTGTTACCGCTAAGACTCTCTTTTATTTCTCTTCTGCGGGGATCAGAGTCTTTTCTGCTGGTAATCAGAGTGTTATGTTCGCCGATAAGACTCTCTCATTTGCCTGACTTGGCCTCTTTTGAAGACTGATCGGAAGGTCTTTCTTTGGACCATAATGTGAGATTTGGGATAGGCTAGAAAGAAAGGGTATTTAAAGGCTCAAAAACAAAATAATTTGGGTTCAAAATTTACAACCTTCGTAATTAGATTATTTTATAATAAACACAATTTTTTGCCCCAGTTTCTTGCTTGGGGATTTTGATTGATTTTTTTTCTTTTTTCTCAAAACTATGACCGAGCTGTGAAGCGCCTACGTATCCTCTTTGAGGAATCAGGTCAAACGTAGTTCCCACTTCCTCGTTGTTCTAATTTTTCTTTCCATTTTCACTTATCATTTTTTTTCTTATCTCCTTTGTTGTTTTTGTTGTTTTCTCTTCTTTTTTTCTTTATCTTTTTTTTTCTTTTTTCTTTTTTCTTTTCTCGCATCTAGTCTTTGCTACTGATTCCAAAGGAGGGGTATGAAAGAAAACAAATAAGGCTCAAAGGGTTAATGAAGGATAAAGTGTTTAGATAGCGGAATAAAATGCCTTCGTCATTCCAATCTTCAAAACATACCAAGTGCAAACAACACGGTTAACATTCGTCATATATTTTTAAAGCACTATTGGGCAACACTCTCATTTTCGTTATCATGAACGACCCCTGTGTCAACATGGCCAACTTGCCTTTAACGATTTTCTTTTTACTTGCCCCAGCTTCACATGACTCGGGCTCTAAATAATCTCAAACTGTTCTTATTTCCTTTAAAAATCCTGATCACCTTCAAATTGCTTCATGATTAACTTTTAAGAATAGGCCACAATTATGTGCGCATGTCATGTCACTAGAGTTGACGGAAAAAAGGACTATAAAGAGAAAAGACTTAAATCAAAGAAAAGTGACTAGAAATAATGGAAGACAGAGAATTGCATTAGACAGTGAAACGGTTCGAACAACACGACAAACATAATAAACTGGGGTAAGACCATGTGAACAAACTTAGACAACACTAAACAAGATACTACAAACAAAGGAACTAGATAAAATAAAATGATAGAAGGGTTTGAATTACAAGGCAATGTCCAGATTACAACCCCGAAATAACCTGGACAACAGAAATGACAACAAAATAAGCCACCAAAACTCCTCTTCGACTAACCCACAAATGGAGCATCTTTCCAATTACCAAGCACAACATTTTTAGCTACTGCCTTCTGCATCAATAATACGGTTGTCGGCTGCATACGGATTTTGTACGACAACGTCGCCTGCATTAATAAGCTCTTGAATTGCTTTCTTCAGCTTCCAATATTTTTCTATGTCATGCCCCGGGGCATCTAAGCAATATGCACACCTTTGATGAAAATCACACCTTTTTGACCGATGATTTGACATTTTTATCTGAATTGGTTTTAACATGCCCAGTTGCTTCAACTTATGGAACAAACTGGCATACGATTCTCCCATAGGGGTGAGAGCCTTCTCTCGTTTCAGCAACCTCTCATTTCTAAATGCCTGATTTGGCCTAAAACCTGACCCGTGGGGTTTCTGGTATGCTCGTGGGGAGAAGTAGGGGCCAGGAGAATTACAAGGATATCCACGGACCCGATATAGAGGCTGAGGGCCTTTAGCGAGGACGACCACTGGACCTCGTCATTGGGGAGGTTCAACCTTCGGGCCCTGTTTGGGGACCTGGTAAGCAACCTCGGAGGGGTAATGCTGGGCATTATGAGCTTCGAGTGGGTGTTCATTGTCGGGAATAATGGATGTGACTGGAGGGCACTTCTGGGAAAAGATAGATGGATGCCGAGTGATGGAGCTACTGGGTGGCTGGGAAAGCTGTGATAGGCGGGTATATATGGAGAGTGCGGGGGATCATCTGGCATTGTGCTCGGTGTTCAGGTAAGGATAGAGTCTAGGAAGCTAGGTGGTGGCGGGGGCGGTGCTTTCCCAGCCGTCCATGCCCGATACATGTCTGCTACATGTTATCTCAACATTTTCACTTCTTCTACCAACCCATTGTTCCGTTCAACCAGCTGTTGTCGGGCATCAGTATCAACCCACTCAGTTCTGAGGTTTTCTGCCATTATCCCTTGACTTTATGTTGCAGGGAAGAGAACCACAACCAACCACCTCAACTTTCACTACAATTCAAAACAAAACATGTTAGAATGGACTCAGTCGGTCCTTATTATTAACAACATCTTTCGTAGACTGAGTCAGTCCTTATCATTATCAAAACTTTGCACCCTTTTTTCATTTTTTTTCATTTCATTTTTTTTTCTTTTTCATTTTTCATTTTTTTTTGTTGTGGTCGAATCTTATGGAGATTGCCTACGTATCATGACCCCGCATGAATCAGACCTTGCGTAGTTCGGGCAGATAAAAGGCAAACAACAATAAAACATTTTTTTTCTTCAGTTTTTCATAATAAAAACAAACTTTGATTTAAAACAAAAGTTTAAAAGCCGACCAAACTATCATGCTTATGCTTTGACAAAATACAGATCCGATATTCGAACAACCCACATACTCTGAGAAATACAAACTGACAAATTCCTTCCCTATCTGCCAATTCTAACCAAATGGTTGTTTTTTTGCAAACGTGGCCCCTTCTCAATTTCACCTGAATTTTGAGGCCGGGGAGGATCTATTTTATGACACTTTTACAAACTCGTTCGTTCTTTTACGAAAACAGCCTTTCGACAAATGAAAGATACTCTAAGGCTATCCCGGCAAGAACGGTTTAATACACTGCCGAAGCTGGCTCGGCTTATTTTAACCAAAAATCACAAAGGCATTCACTTACCCGCTAACTCTTTTTTTTTTCTTTCTTATTTTTTCAAATTAAAAATAAAAGACCTGGTTTTGCAAACACGGCCTTTCAGCACCTCGGGAACGAAGATTTTAATGCTATGTGGGCTAACCAATCAAAAACCTTAAAAATAACCAAGGGTGGCTGTTTATGCAAAGTCAGCCTTCCAGCGTCCCTTTCGGGAACATTCGGCTATCTTTGATAAAACGACATAACCCGACTTACTTAAGACTTTTTTTTCTTATTTTTCAAAATAAAACCCGATATTGCAAACACGGCCTTCTAGCGCCTCGGGGACGAAGATTTTAAGGCTGTGTGGGTCAACCGGCCAAAATCTAAAAAATGACACAAAAGTGGCTGTTTATGCAAAGTCAGCCTTCCGGCGTCCCTTTCGGGAATATTCAGCTATTTTCGATAAAACGGCATCACCCGACTTATTTATGATTTTTTTCGAATTAAAATAAGGGGCCCGGTATTGCAAACACGGCCTTTCAGTGTCTCGGGGACGAAGATTTTAAGGCTGTGAGGGTCAAAAAATCAAAACCTGACCCAGAGCGGTCATTCATGCAAAGCTAGCCTTCCGGCGTCCCTTTCGGGAACATTCAGCTATATTTGATAAGGACGACATCACCCGACTTATTTATAACAAAATTAGAATTCGACATTTTTTGGCTATTTTTTGCAAAAAAGGGGAGGTTGGACCCAATGAGGGTTGCCTACGTATCTCACATCCGGTGAGAATCAAACCAACGTAGTTCTGCCGATTGGATACGGGCAAGAACAACTAATTTAGATAAACAAATATTTTTGTTTTTTTCTTGAAAATGGATAAAACATACAAAATATTTTTGAATTTTCTTTTTCTCTTTTTTATTTTTATTTTCTGATTTATTGAAAATGATGACAAAGTACAAAATCTTTTTTGAATTTTCATGATTCTATTTTTTATTTTCAAAATGTGGCATGGGGGACATAGAGAATTTCAAGACTTCTTGGATTTCACAAATGTTCCCCATGTGCTTTTCCCAAAAATGTGGCATGAGGGACATAGGGGAATTCCAAGACTTCTTGGATTCCACAAATGTTCCCCATGTGCTTTTCCCAAAATGAAACATGGGGGCCATGGGCGAATTCCAAAACTTCTTGGATTCCACAAATGTTCTTCATGCCTTTGATTTAAATAATACCATGCTTAGCTAAAAAAACATGCTGCCTTCTTATTTAACGTGATTAACATGACCAGGCGTGCCATAATTATTCTTTTTGACCCACGCTTTTTATTAAGATAACGCCACAAATGAAGCTAAATGACCCTTTTACCCTCGCATAAATGCAACATGTAGCACATAGGATGCATCAAAATGGTCTTTTTCATTTCAGGTTACCTGTCCTAGACAGACCCAAGCCCTGTGTTGAGTCCCCTAAGTCAAATGCACCATGATGCAAATAAGCGTTCCTACTAGGGATCCGGCATGAAGTCAAGTTATTCAAGGTTAAAAACCTGGGTATGTGTTCTAGATAGTGTACCCGAGCAGACAACTCGAGTCGGGGAGGGGGCTACGTACTGGGGACTCGCGAGATCGTCCGGCTTTGTAACTTGTCCGAGCCCTTTTCTTATTTCAAGGTATGACACTAACAGAATACGGAGTCTCAACCAGTAAGCACATCCCCGGAGGTGAGAAGAGAAGGGTTTCTGCACAGTTTATATATACAGTCAAATTATATCAAAGCGGTAATAAGCATCATTTTGCACATTAAGCACATATCACATGAAAATATCAGATAATAAAACCAAAATACAATAATTTATCAGAAGCTCGAATTTCTAACCCTGAATCAGTGGTTCTGGGTCTTTTGTCCCCAGCAGAGTCGCCAGAGCCGTCACACCTCCTTTTTGCGCTACCGCACCCCGCGAAGGGCGTGGTAAAGGGAGTTTTTTCCAATTAAAGGACAATCGAAACGAGCTTTATTATTAAGATTCAGAGTCGCCACTTAGGAGATTTATGGTGTCCCAAGTCACCGGTTGAATCCCGAATCGAGGAAAGGTTTGACTCTATTATTACAGTCTACGAACCAGAAATCTAAGTAAGGAATTCTGTTAACCCGGGAGAAGGTATTAGGCATTCCCGAGTTCCGTGGTTCTAGCACGGTCGCTCAACTGTTATATTTGGCTTATTCATCTGATTTTATAACATGCTTTAACTTATGTGCCAATTTTAACCTTTAACCGCTTTTGATATTATTATTATTATTATTTTTATCAAAGAATTGTAACGTTGTGAAAACGTATCTCGAACCACGTCACATCAATATACCCGTGGTTATCGACACATTTCCACTTCGTTGAGATTTTGATTTGGGTCACATAGATGTGCACCCGAATTTAAGAAAGTAATTTATTAAAGACGCGCCTAAAGCGACTAGCGTATCATTATGTTGGGTAAGGCCGTAAAATTTTGCTAAACGGCCCATCCCGAAGTCTAAGTAAAAAACGCGTATAGAGGGCCCCGTAGTTTATGTATTTTTTGTTTGTTGAGGCTCGTCTCATTCATTATTTTTTAAAAGAATTACAATGTCATAGAAATGCATCTCGAACCACATCACAATCAATGTACCCATGATTATCGACACATTTCGACTTCGTTGAGATATAGATTTGGGTCACATAAATGTGCATCCGAGTTTAAGAAGGTAAGGTTATTAGAACCGCGCCTAAAGAGTCTAACGCGTTATTATTTTGGGAAGGCCGTGCAATTCGCTAAACGGCTCATCCCGAAGTCTAAGTATTTTTAATATATATATATTTATGAGGGCCCCGCAATTTGCATTTTATTTGGCGAGGCTCGTCTCATTATTATTATTTTTTTAAAGGGATAATCCTAAAGTGACTACATTTCCTATTAAGTTTGTCTCTAAAATAAAAGAGAAAAGGTCCTAATTAATTTACATGCTTGACAAATTCGGGCCTCTTATTAGTTATCGGGTTACAATAGATGCTAACGGAAAATTGCACTCGGACTCGTAAAAATAGAAAATTGTTTCGTGCCTTATTCTATAAGCGAACTACTAAAGCCTATGTTGAGATAAGGAATTCGTAAAAAAAATGGAAGAGTTGACATTAATAACTAATCTGTTGGTGTTTGAGCTAATGCAGTACTAGACATTGCTTAGGCTACAAATTCAACTCTAAGTCAAACTTATAACCTCCAAAATGTTCCTGGTTATCAAAATTCAATTGCAAAATACCAAACTGAAATAAGTACTAATTTATACTTAGTAACCAAGCGGAAATGAAACAAATGCAGGGGCCAATTCATGTGGTATACACTGAACAACCATCATCTAATACAGTCCAATTATAATCCAATTTCAATCCAGTTGTACAGTCATGTGCGAAGTTATAACTAGGCTACATTAAGCTATTACGTCAAAACTATTTAGGCATCAATGCAAAATGGTCCAACACAGGCAGAGCTCAATAAGGAAGGGTAAACATTTTCATTTTTCATTCCCACTTCAGTATCATCATCCATACATCAGGAGAGAAATAAATACCTGGAAAATCAAAAGTAATGAGGAGAAGAAGGAGTCAGCTGTAGTAGTAACACAACAATAACAAACAACAGCAACAGATAACACCAGCAGCAGATCAAAAACCAGTAAAATCCCAGCAGCGACGAAATGGAAAGAAAATAACAGTCCAAAAATGACCCAGGAGCAAATATCAATGGCTTTAACACCCCAATGAAGCAAGGAACCCACCAAACAGCTGGAAAGGACCAGTTTAAACTCAAAAATACCCAACACACTTGGGACTGTCACCAACATAGCAGTCAAACCAAAACTAACTCAACTGGGCCAAAACTATTTGAAATCTAATGAGAAAACAGAAATCAAACAGACACGAACTTGACCAAACCAATTGGTGTTGAAGTTTAGTTCAAATAGAATAAATCCAACCTTGCGAACGACTCCACATATCTTGACTTCAAGTATAGAAAAAAATAGAGAGAAGAAGGGGTTTAGCTAATTCAGACCCTAAGTCAAGCAACGAAACAGTAGCTATTCCCTTTTTTACTCTCCAAAAATGACCTTTCAACACTTTAAGCTCTAAACCTGATTTTTCAAGGCTTCCTCTTTTTCTTTTTTAACTTAACCCGACCAGCAAGAAGAAGCCCCCTATTCTGTCTAAGTCATCTTCTATATATACCCAAAAAACATACCCCATTATCATTCTTGAAACACTTAAACTAATACCTCCAGCATCTTTGCCCATGATATTCTCGTACAGCCCATTATCAAGTGTCTTGTGCTTTTTTTTAATTCAAAGTTATGGGTTTCCCATTTGTTTAATTACTTCTCTTGAACCTCCCCATACCATTATGCCTTGTTCCCCATTAACTATTAAATAATACATTAGTTTAATGTTATATTGGTACTTAGTGGACAGAGAAATCAAATTTAAACAATTTTGCAAGTTTTCAACTCCCAAACTACCCCTGAAACTACTGAAATTATCGTCCTACCCAATCAGCTATAACCAATTCCTAATCAATTTCACACAATAATCAAAACTTAAATTAGCTCACATATCATCTGTTCAAAGTGGAATGAGCTAATCATACTGGGAACCAGTCTTGATTAACTCAGACCAAATGAACGAGCATGGAGTCAGTAACAAAAGCAATACTGGAATCAACTAGATGATCATACACCTAATTGAATTGGAACACGAAAAGAAGAAACAATTAACAGATCTTTTAAGGGGATTTGCCAGACAAATGAGCAAACCATTTAGTTCAATGAACTGAATATGCCCACAGGCTCAGTCCTAAGTTCAAACATATTACCAGGCTCATTTTTAACACAACATTAGAACAGAAAAGAAGCAGGCTGGGAAACCTACTGGAATGAACAAAAATAGACTATTATCATGTTTGTCTAACTTTCAAGCATAACACACTAATCGACGATACTTATTCAATCGATTACACAAATTATAACACATAATCAATGAACAGAAAACTTGGACCAAAATAAAAGGTCCGCTGAAGGAGGAGAAGATGTTTGACAAAAATCGAAAAGAAAACTAATACAACAACATAAACAAATAACAATAAACCAAAAATAGAACAAACAAAAGAGAGGAAAAATAGCTCAAGAAGTCAGAAACCAAACAAACTCAAGCTCGAACTCAGACCCGAACTTTTGACGTCGAACGGACCTTAATCGAGTGTTCTCAACTGAGAACACTTCGACTAAGGTCGATTAGACCCCAAATCTTCCTTTAATTTGGACAGAATCCATGGTTCGGAATTTCTAGGGTTCTTACGTTCAATTTGGGGTTCGAACGTTTCTAGCTAGATTCGAACCAAACCAAGAGTGGTTTGGTGACGAAAGAGGTCAGGGGAATGTCTAGTGTAAGTTTGGGGCCGGTTGGGGTAGGTTCATGTTTGGCTCGAATCTTCAAACGAAGATTCGAGAAGTTCTAGGAAGATTCGAACCAAACGGGTGGTGGAATCGGATTGGGGGTGGTTAGAAGGCCTTAGGGTGTTAATTTGGTGACCGGCGACGTTGTTGCCGCCGGGTTTCAGGCGGAGAGGTCCTAAGGCGGCTAGGGTTTGGGTGAAGGGGATCGTCTCTGAGAGAGACGATGATGAACAGGGAAGGGATGGGGGTGTTTGGATTGGGGGGGCTGGGTAGGTGATTAAGCTTATATAGGAAGAGGGTGTTTTGATCTTGGCCGTTTGATCAAACGAGATCAACGGCCTAGATCGTTTACTTAAGGGGAAACAGTGCCGTTTTGGTTAAGTGGGGAATTGGGTCGGTTCGGGAAAATGGGTCGGGGTTGGAGAGATGGTCTCGACCGTTGGATCATGATCAATGGACGACTGAGATCTTTTAGGCCATGGAACGACGTCGTTTTGGACGTTTGAGAGGTCTGGTCGATTGGACCGGGTTAAAAATGTTTTGGGCCTGATTCAAGGGCTGTTTGGGACAGCCCAGTTCCGAGTTTTCTCTTTATTTTTATTTCCTTAATTTCTAATAAAACCAAAATTCTTACTTAAATTATAAAAATTAAAAATTAACTAAAATACTAATTACCTTCTAATAACAATTATCACACATAATTAATACCAATTTAAAATCACACAATTTGACTTTAAATGCTAAAAATACAAATTACATTATTTTTTATTTTTTATTTTTGTAAAGCACACTTAATTACTCATAATTGTAGAATTAGATTCTAAATGCAAATGCGATATATTTTTGTATTTTTTATTAATTTAAACAAACAAACACACACAGACAAATACAAACAATAAAAGAAAAAGAACACAAAATCCACAAAAATCACGCACAATCCAAAACTATTTTATTTTGAATTTTTCTTGGAGTAATTCTCATATAGGGCAAAAATAACATTCTTACAATCATATTGAGACTATAAATGATTGGAAGATTGAAAATCTTCATGTAAATAATATGTATATGAGAAGTTACCCGCCTTATTCTTCGATTTGTACTACATCATGTATCACGGTAAACCAGAAGTTTACTAATAAAAAAGTAGAAACAGTAAATCAGAAGTTTACTAATGCAAAATTTTATGTCATAGTAAACCAGAAGTTTACTAAGAGATAGCACATACCATGATAAACTTGAAGTTTTCATTTGCCATTTTTAAATGAGCTATTTGAGAATTTAGATAAGCATATAATGAAGAACTAGAAGATTCTTCAAGAATTCTCCTGTGTTGCTTATTCTCATAATAAACTGATTATATCAGCTAAAGTTGGGACTAAGACCCCTAATTCTGAAATATATAAAAGGTGAATATGGGCGCATTCACCTATAATGTGAACCACTTATAGATGCATATATAAGATGGTTACATGTATATTTATTGTCAACCTGCAGTTTGACATTTGAAATTGCTTTTCTCACTTAAGAGCATAATTTTCAGATTATGAAATCAAGACAGTT